>JAJQQW010000019.1:111249-119716 GCA_025583905.1 Ia io | reverse complement strand
ACCAAAAACAAAAAAAAAACGAAAAAAAACCAAAAAAAAGGGGGGGGGGGGGGGAAACAAAAAAAAAAAAAGGGGGGGGGAGGGGGGGGAAAACACTCAAACCAACGGGGGGGGGGGGGGGGGGGGGGGGGGGGGAGTCAAAAACAAAAAAACAAACACAAAAACAAAAAACAACATAAAAAACAAATACAAAAAAACAAAACAAACAACATAAAAAAAAAAAAAAAAAAAAAAAATAAAAAAACAAAAAAAAAAAATTAAAAAAACAAAAAAAAAAAAAAAAAAAAAAAAAAAAAAAAAAAAAAAAAAAAAAAAAAAAAAAAAAAAAAAAAAAAAAAAAAAAAAAAAAAAAAAAAAAAAAAAAAAAAAAAAAAAAAAAAAAAAAAAAAAAAAAAAAAAAAAAAAAAAAAAAAAAAAAAAAAAAAAAAAAAAAAAAAAAAAAAAAAAAAAAAAAAAAAAAAAAAAAAAAAAAAAAAAAAAAAAAAAAAAAAAAAAAAAAAAAAAAAAAAAAAAAAAAAAAAAAAAAAAAAAAAAAAAAAAAAAAAAAAAAAAAAAAAAAAAAAAAAAAAAAAAAAAAAAAAAAAAAAAAAAAAAAAAACAAAAAAAAAAAAAAAAAAAAAAAAAAAAAAAAAAAAAAAAAAAAAAAAAAAAAAAAAAAAAAAAAAAAAAAAAAAAAAAAAAAAAAAAAAAAAAAAAAAAAAAAAAAAAAAAAAAAAAAAAAAAAAAAAAAAAAAAAAAAAAAAAAAAAAAAAAAAAAAAAAAAAAAAAAAAAAAAAAAAAAAAAAAAAAAAAAAAAAAAAAAAAAAAAAAAAAAAAAAAAAAAAAAAAAAAAAAAAAAAAAAAAAAAAAAAAAAAAAAAAAAAAAAAAAAAAAAAAAAAAAAAAAAAAAAAAAAAAAAAAAAAAAAAAAAAAAAAAAAAAAAAAAAAAAAAAAAAAAAAAAAAAAAAAAAAAAAAAAAAAAAAAAAAAAAAAAAAAAAAAAAAAAAAAAAAAAAAAAAAAAAAAAAAAAAAAAAAAAAAAAAAAAAAAAAAAAAAAAAAAAAAAAAAAAAAAAAAAAAAAAAAAAAAAAAAAAAAAAAAAAAAAAAAAAAAAAAAAAAAAAAAAAAAAAAAAAAAAAAAAAAAAAAAAAAAAAAAAAAAAAAAAAAAAAAAAAAAAAAAAAAAAAAAAAAAAAAAAAAAAAAAAAAAAAAAAAAAAAAAAAAAAAAAAAAAAAAAAAAAAAAAAAAAAAAAAAAAAAAAAAAAAAAAAAAAAAAAAAAAAAAAAAAAAAAAAAAAAAAAAAAAAAAAAAAAAAAAAAAAAAAAAAAAAAAAAAAAAAAAAAAAAAAAAAAAAAAAAAAAAAAAAAAAAAAAAAAAAAAAAAAAAAAAAAAAAAAAAAAAAAAAAAAAAAAAAAAAAAAAAAAAAAAAAAAAAAAAAAAAAAAAAAAAAAAAAAAAAAAAAAAAAAAAAAAAAAAAAAAAAAAAAAAAAAAAAAAAACAAAAAAAAAAAAAAAAAAAAAAAAAAAAAAAAAAAAAAAAAAAAAAAAAAAAAAAAAAAAAAAAAAAAAAAAAAAAAAAAAAAAAAAAAAAAAAAAAAAAAAAAAAAAAAAAAAAAAAAAAAAAAAAAAAAAAAAAAAAAAAAAAAAAAAAAAAAAAAAAAAAAAAAAAAAAAAAAAAAAAAAAAAAAAAAAAAAAAAAAAAAAAAAAAAAAAAAAAAAAAAAAAAAAAAAAAAAAAAAAAAAAAAAAAAAAAAAAAAAAAAAAAAAAAAAAAAAAAAAAAAAAAAAAAAAAAAAAAAAAAAAAAAAAAAAAAAAAAAAAAAAAAAAAAAAAAAAAAAAAAAAAAAAAAAAAAAAAAAAAAAAAAAAAAAAAAAAAAAAAAAAAAAAAAAAAAAAAAAAAAAAAAAAAAAAAAAAAAAAAAAAAAAAAAAAAAAAAAAAAAAAAAAAAAAAAAAAAAAAAAAAAAAAAAAAAAAAAAAAAAAAAAAAAAAAAAAAAAAAAAAAAAAAAAAAAAAAAAAAAAAAAAAAAAAAAAAAAAAAAAAAAAAAAAAAAAAAAAAAAAAAAAAAAAAAAAAAAAAAAAAAAAAAAAAAAAAAAAAAAAAAAAAAAAAAAAAAAAAAAAAAAAAAAAAAAAAAAAAAAAAAAAAAAAAAAAAAAAAAAAAAAAAAAAAAAAAAAAAAAAAAAAAAAAAAAAAAAAAAAAAAAAAAAAAAAAAAAAAAAAAAAAAAAAAAAAAAAAAAAAAAAAAAAAAAAAAAAAAAAAAAAAAAAAAAAAAAAAAAAAAAAAAAAAAAAAAAAAAAAAAAAAAAAAAAAAAAAAAAAAAAAAAAAAAAAAAAAAAAAAAAAAAAAAAAAAAAAAAAAAAAAAAAAAAAAAAAAAAAAAAAAAAAAAAAAAAAAAAAAAAAAAAAAAAAAAAAAAAAAAAAAAAAAAAAAAAAAAAAAAAAAAAAAAAAAAAAAAAAAAAAAAAAAAAAAAAAAAAAAAAAAAAAAAAAAAAAAAAAAAAAAAAAAAAAAAAAAAAAAAAAAAAAAAAAAAAAAAAAAAAAAAAAAAAAAAAAAAAAAAAAAAAAAAAAAAAAAAAAAAAAAAAAAAAAAAAAAAAAAAAAAAAAAAAAAAAAAAAAAAAAAAAAAAAAAAAAAAAAAAAAAAAAAAAAAAAAAAAAAAAAAAAAAAAAAAAAAAAAAAAAAAAAAAAAAAAAAAAAAAAAAAAAAAAAAAAAAAAAAAAAAAAAAAAAAAAAAAAAAAAAAAAAAAAAAAAAAAAAAAAAAAAAAAAAAAAAAAAAAAAAAAAAAAAAAAAAAAAAAAAAAAAAAAAAAAAAAAAAAAAAAAAAAAAAAAAAAAAAAAAAAAAAAAAAAAAAAAAAAAAAAAAAAAAAAAAAAAAAAAAAAAAAAAAAAAAAAAAAAAAAAAAAAAAAAAAAAAAAAAAAAAAAAAAAAAAAAAAAAAAAAAAAAAAAAAAAAAAAAAAAAAAAAAAAAAAAAAAAAAAAAAAAAAAAAAAAAAAAAAAAAAAAAAAAAAAAAAAAAAAAAAAAAAAAAAAAAAAAAAAAAAAAAAAAAAAAAAAAAAAAAAAAAAAAAAAAAAAAAAAAAAAAAAAAAAAAAAAAAAAAAAAAAAAAAAAAAAAAAAAAAAAAAAAAAAAAAAAAAAAAAAAAAAAAAAAAAAAAAAAAAAAAAAAAAAAAAAAAAAAAAAAAAAAAAAAAAAAAAAAAAAAAAAAAAAAAAAAAAAAAAAAAAAAAAAAAAAAAAAAAAAAAAAAAAAAAAAAAAAAAAAAAAAAAAAAAAAAAAAAAAAAAAAAAAAAAAAAAAAAAAAAAAAAAAAAAAAAAAAAAAAAAAAAAAAAAAAAAAAAAAAAAAAAAAAAAAAAAAAAAAAAAAAAAAAAAAAAAAAAAAAAAAAAAAAAAAAAAAAAAAAAAAAAAAAAAAAAAAAAAAAAAAAAAAAAAAAAAAAAAAAAAAAAAAAAAAAAAAAAAAAAAAAAAAAAAAAAAAAAAAAAAAAAAAAAAAAAAAAAAAAAAAAAAAAAAAAAAAAAAAAAAAAAAAAAAAAAAAAAAAAAAAAAAAAAAAAAAAAAAAAAAAAAAAAAAAAAAAAAAAAAAAAAAAAAAAAAAAAAAAAAAAAAAAAAAAAAAAAAAAAAAAAAAAAAAAAAAAAAAAAAAAAAAAAAAAAAAAAAAAAAAAAAAAAAAAAAAAAAAAAAAAAAAAAAAAAAAAAAAAAAAAAAAAAAAAAAAAAAAAAAAAAAAAAAAAAAAAAAAAAAAAAAAAAAAAAAAAAAAAAAAAAAAAAAAAAAAAAAAAAAAAAAAAAAAAAAAAAAAAAAAAAAAAAAAAAAAAAAAAAAAAAAAAAAAAAAAAAAAAAAAAAAAAAAAAAAAAAAAAAAAAAAAAAAAAAAAAAAAAAAAAAAAAAAAAAAAAAAAAAAAAAAAAAAAAAAAAAAAAAAAAAAAAAAAAAAAAAAAAAAAAAAAAAAAAAAAAAAAAAAAAAAAAAAAAAAAAAAAAAAAAAAAAAAAAAAAAAAAAAAAAAAAAAAAAAAAAAAAAAAAAAAAAAAAAAAAAAAAAAAAAAAAAAAAAAAAAAAAAAAAAAAAAAAAAAAAAAAAAAAAAAAAAAAAAAAAAAAAAAAAAAAAAAAAAAAAAAAAAAAAAAAAAAAAAAAAAAAAAAAAAAAAAAAAAAAAAAAAAAACAAAAAAAAAAAAAAAAAAAAAAAAAAAAAAAAAAAAAAAAAAAAAAAAAAAAAAAAAAAAAAAAAAAAAAAAAAAAAAAAAAAAAAAAAAAAAAAAAAAAAAAAAAAAAAAAAAAAAAAAAAAAAAAAAAAAAAAAAAAAAAAAAAAAAAAAAAAAAAAAAAAAAAAAAAAAAAAAAAAAAAAAAAAAAAAAAAAAAAAAAAAAAAAAAAAAAAAAAAAAAAAAAAAAAAAAAAAAAAAAAAAAAAAAAAAAAAAAAAAAAAAAAAAAAAAAAAAAAAAAAAAAAAAAAAAAAAAAAAAAAAAAAAAAAAAAAAAAAAAAAAAAAAAAAAAAAAAAAAAAAAAAAAAAAAAAAAAAAAAAAAAAAAAAAAAAAAAAAAAAAAAAAAAAAAAAAAAAAAAAAAAAAAAAAAAAAAAAAAAAAAAAAAAAAAAAAAAAAAAAAAAAAAAAAAAAAAAAAAAAAAAAAAAAAAAAAAAAAAAAAAAAAAAAAAAAAAAAAAAAAAAAAAAAAAAAAAAAAAAAAAAAAAAAAAAAAAAAAAAAAAAAAAAAAAAAAAAAAAAAAAAAAAAAAAAAAAAAAAAAAAAAAAAAAAAAAAAAAAAAAAAAAAAAAAAAAAAAAAAAAAAAAAAAAAAAAAAAAAAAAAAAAAAAAAAAAAAAAAAAAAAAAAAAAAAAAAAAAAAAAAAAAAAAAAAAAAAAAAAAAAAAAAAAAAAAAAAAAAAAAAAAAAAAAAAAAAAAAAAAAAAAAAAAAAAAAAAAAAAAAAAAAAAAAAAAAAAAAAAAAAAAAAAAAAAAAAAAAAAAAAAAAAAAAAAAAAAAAAAAAAAAAAAAAAAAAAAAAAAAAAAAAAAAAAAAAAAAAAAAAAAAAAAAAAAAAAAAAAAAAAAAAAAAAAAAAAAAAAAAAAAAAAAAAAAAAAAAAAAAAAAAAAAAAAAAAAAAAAAAAAAAAAAAAAAAAAAAAAAAAAAAAAAAAAAAAAAAAAAAAAAAAAAAAAAAAAAAAAAAAAAAAAAAAAAAAAAAAAAAAAAAAAAAAAAAAAAAAAAAAAAAAAAAAAAAAAAAAAAAAAAAAAAAAAAAAAAAAAAAAAAAAAAAAAAAAAAAAAAAAAAAAAAAAAAAAAAAAAAAAAAAAAAAAAAAAAAAAAAAAAAAAAAAAAAAAAAAAAAAAAAAAAAAAAAAAAAAAAAAAAAAAAAAAAAAAAAAAAAAAAAAAAAAAAAAAAAAAAAAAAAAAAAAAAAAAAAAAAAAAAAAAAAAAAAAAAAAAAAAAAAAAAAAAAAAAAAAAAAAAAAAAAAAAAAAAAAAAAAAAAAAAAAAAAAAAAAAAAAAAAAAAAAAAAAAAAAAAAAAAAAAAAAAAAAAAAAAAAAAAAAAAAAAAAAAAAAAAAAAAAAAAAAAAAAAAAAAAAAAAAAAAAAAAAAAAAAAAAAAAAAAAAAAAAAAAAAAAAAAAAAAAAAAAAAAAAAAAAAAAAAAAAAAAAAAAAAAAAAAAAAAAAAAAAAAAAAAAAAAAAAAAAAAAAAAAAAAAAAAAAAAAAAAAAAAAAAAAAAAAAAAAAAAAAAAAAAAAAAAAAAAAAAAAAAAAAAAAAAAAAAAAAAAAAAAAAAAAAAAAAAAAAAAAAAAAAAAAAAAAAAAAAAAAAAAAAAAAAAAAAAAAAAAAAAAAAAAAAAAAAAAAAAAAAAAAAAAAAAAAAAAAAAAAAAAAAAAAAAAAAAAAAAAAAAAAAAAAAAAAAAAAAAAAAAAAAAAAAAAAAAAAAAAAAAAAAAAAAAAAAAAAAAAAAAAAAAAAAAAAAAAAAAAAAAAAAAAAAAAAAAAAAAAAAAAAAAAAAAAAAAAAAAAAAAAAAAAAAAAAAAAAAAAAAAAAAAAAAAAAAAAAAAAAAAAAAAAAAAAAAAAAAAAAAAAAAAAAAAAAAAAAAAAAAAAAAAAAAAAAAAAAAAAAAAAAAAAAAAAAAAAAAAAAAAAAAAAAAAAAAAAAAAAAAAAAAAAAAAAAAAAAAAAAAAAAAAAAAAAAAAAAAAAAAAAAAAAAAAAAAAAAAAAAAAAAAAAAAAAAAAAAAAAAAAAAAAAAAAAAAAAAAAAAAAAAAAAAAAAAAAAAAAAAAAAAAAAAAAAAAAAAAAAAAAAAAAAAAAAAAAAAAAAAAAAAAAAAAAAAAAAAAAAAAAAAAAAAAAAAAAAAAAAAAAAAAAAAAAAAAAAAAAAAAAAAAAAAAAAAAAAAAAAAAAAAAAAAAAAAAAAAAAAAAAAAAAAAAAAAAAAAAAAAAAAAAAAAAAAAAAAAAAAAAAAAAAAAAAAAAAAAAAAAAAAAAAAAAAAAAAAAAAAAAAAAAAAAAAAAAAAAAAAAAAAAAAAAAAAAAAAAAAAAAAAAAAAAAAAAAAAAAAAAAAAAAAAAAAAAAAAAAAAAAAAAAAAAAAAAAAAAAAAAAAAAAAAAAAAAAAAAAAAAAAAAAAAAAAAAAAAAAAAAAAAAAAAAAAAAAAAAAAAAAAAAAAAAAAAAAAAAAAAAAAAAAAAAAAAAAAAAAAAAAAAAAAAAAAAAAAAAAAAAAAAAAAAAAAAAAAAAAAAAAAAAAAAAAAAAAAAAAAAAAAAAAAAAAAAAAAAAAAAAAAAAAAAAAAAAAAAAAAAAAAAAAAAAAAAAAAAAAAAAAAAAAAAAAAAAAAAAAAAAAAAAAAAAAAAAAAAAAAAAAAAAAAAAAAAAAAAAAAAAAAAAAAAAAAAAAAAAAAAAAAAAAAAAAAAAAAAAAAAAAAAAAAAAAAAAAAAAAAAAAAAAAAAAAAAAAAAAAAAAAAAAAAAAAAAAAAAAAAAAAAAAAAAAAAAAAAAAAAAAAAAAAAAAAAAAAAAAAAAAAAAAAAAAAAAAAAAAAAAAAAAAAAAAAAAAAAAAAAAAAAAAAAAAAAAAAAAAAAAAAAAAAAAAAAAAAAAAAAAAAAAAAAAAAAAAAAAAAAAAAAAAAAAAAAAAAAAAAAAAAAAAAAAAAAAAAAAAAAAAAAAAAAAAAAAAAAAAAAAAAAAAAAAAAAAAAAAAAAAAAAAAAAAAAAAAAAAAAAAAAAAAAAAAAAAAAAAAAAAAAAAAAAAAAAAAAAAAAAAAAAAAAAAAAAAAAAAAAAAAAAAAAAAAAAAAAAAAAAAAAAAAAAAAAAAAAAAAAAAAAAAAAAAAAAAAAAAAAAAAAAAAAAAAAAAAAAAAAAAAAAAAAAAAAAAAAAAAAAAAAAAAAAAAAAAAAAAAAAAAAAAAAAAAAAAAAAAAAAAAAAAAAAAAAAAAAAAAAAAAAAAAAAAAAAAAAAAAAAAAAAAAAAAAAAAAAAAAAAAAAAAAAAAAAAAAAAAAAAAAAAAAAAAAAAAAAAAAAAAAAAAAAAAAAAAAAAAAAAAAAAAAAAAAAAAAAAAAAAAAAAAAAAAAAAAAAAAAAAAAAAAAAAAAAAAAAAAAAAAAAAAAAAAAAAAAAAAAAAAAAAAAAAAAAAAAAAAAAAAAAAAAAAAAAAAAAAAAAAAAAAAAAAAAAAAAAAAAAAAAAAAAAAAAAAAAAAAAAAAAAAAAAAAAAAAAAAAAAAAAAAAAAAAAAAAAAAAAAAAAAAAAAAAAAAAAAAAAAAAAAAAAAAAAAAAAAAAAAAAAAAAAAAAAAAAAAAAAAAAAAAAAAAAAAAAAAAAAAAAAAAAAAAAAAAAAAAAAAAAAAAAAAAAAAAAAAAAAAAAAAAAAAAAAAAAAAAAAAAAAAAAAAAAAAAAAAAAAAAAAAAAAAAAAAAAAAAAAAAAAAAAAAAAAAAAAAAAAAAAAAAAAAAAAAAAAAAAAAAAAAAAAAAAAAAAAAAAAAAAAAAAAAAAAAAAAAAAAAAAAAAAAAAAAAAAAAAAAAAAAAAAAAAAAAAAAAAAAAAAAAAAAAAAAAAAAAAAAAAAAAAAAAAAAAAAAAAAAAAAAAAAAAAAAAAAAAAAAAAAAAAAAAAAAAAAAAAAAAAAAAAAAAAAAAAAAAAAAAAAAAAAAAAAAAAAAAAAAAAAAAAAAAAAAAAAAAAAAAAAAAAAAAAAAAAAAAAAAAAAAAAAAAAAAAAAAAAAAAAAAAAAAAAAAAAAAAAAAAAAAAAAAAAAAAAAAAAAAAAAAAAAAAAAAAAAAAAAAAAAAAAAAAAAAAAAAAAAAAAAAAAAAAAAAAAAAAAAAAAAAAAAAAAAAAAAAAAAAAAAAAAAAAAAAAAAAAAAAAAAAAAAAAAAAAAAAAAAAAAAAAAAAAAAAAAAAAAAAAAAAAAAAAAAAAAAAAAAAAAAAAAAAAAAAAAAAAAAAAAAAAAAAAAAAAAAAAAAAAAAAAAAAAAAAAAAAAAAAAAAAAAAAAAAAAAAAAAAAAAAAAAAAAAAAAAAAAA
>JAJQQW010000019.1:85922-98471 GCA_025583905.1 Ia io | reverse complement strand
AAATGAATGATGGGACAGTGACAGCAAAGGGGTCTTATATGGGGTGAATGGGAATGGGAAACACTGGCTATGAAAAGATATGGATATGATGGTGTCTCTGCCTGGGTATCTCTGCACTCTACGTCAAGTTCAGTTCTTGAGGATCCTACCACATTGAGCCTTTGATAAGTTAGTGCTTCTCAGGTTCCTGGTAATATGACATGCCCTTGGCCGGCTCACAGGAACATATTCTTCCATGTTTCTCTGATCAAACTCTCATCCCCTTAGGCCCTCTTCCTTTATTTCCTCAAATAGAACACTGTTCTCCACTGATCTCAGTGGGCTCACTCCAGCTGTTTGCAATGTTTTTCCTTGGAAAGTATTGCTTCTATTCTGATCCCACTGAGAAGATGCAGAATCATTGGAGTATCGGTTTGTACTGGGCCGCCTATTGTTGATTAATGGGCAGAAACGCTCAGCTCCACTCCGGGTTCTGTCTGGATCCCACCTACCTTGGCATCCTACTCAATAGTCCCTTCTTACCAGCATCATTTCCCTTGTCTTTAGAAGAGAGGCTTTCTGAAGAAGAGGCCTTCCATGCTTTCTGGCGTTGAGTTAGGGCCACTGCCTTGTGTCTGCGCTGCAAAGCACCTTCTCGTGAATTCAGCTTTCCTGAGAAATTAAATAAAAATAATAGCTATGCAGTCCATGATTGTTATTTGTGTATTCATCTGTCCATTAATCAAGGAGTCTACTATGTACCACATTCATTGAGCACACACAAGCCTGGATGGAGAGTGTAATGTGGTTCCTATGAAAATATTAAGTGCACAGAAGTAGTTATTGTGCCAATATATGTCCTGAGTAAGTGGGTTTGTTCAAAGTGGCTTCTTTGAAAATGGAACAGAGATTGCTGTCTTCTTTCAAGCTGGACATACAACTATGTTATCTTTGTGAGCTGTCCTTGCAGGTAGTTCTGACCATGAGATTACATTTCTACAATGGAAAATGAATGGAAATGACCTGTGCCATTTCAGGCTTCGCCGTACAAACCTTGTAAGTGCCCCCGTGTGTTCTTCTGTTTCCTAACTGACTGGAATGCAGCCTTCTCAATGGCTCCAGTACAGGAAACTTTTCGACGTGGTTGATGGAATACTGGGAAAGAAAATTTCCACCATAAGAAAAGTAGACGAGGTCAGTGAAGGCTATAGGGGTTAAGATGTCCACAGGAGAATTTGGAGTGAAAGTGCATGCACAGATTATATTTCAAAATTCAGTGTGTGGCATACCTTGAGGTGTTTACATGGTATAACAATGTGGGAATGCGGATGTAGTTTTATATGCAAGTATTTTTGGAATGGTATGTATGTATTAGAATATTTATGGTGAGTGTTTTCCATGTTGGTAAGGAGGTTGGGGAATGAGTGTGTGCATGTTTGCTCTGTGGTATGACAGCACATGGTGAATGGTGCATGAGTGGTACTTGTTCTTACTCTAAGACCATGATACTGAGAGTATTAGGGGAGGTGTGTTTAAGATCTCAGAATGTTGAGTTCAGTGAAGATCTGAAGGCCTGGTATCTGAAGTGCCGTATAGATTAGAAAATATTCCTTTATTAACTTTTGTTCAAGAATACGTTTGTATATTTTCGGAAACACAACTCTGAGACCGTGCGCATTCCAGCAACAGAGAGGTATCGACAGGACTACTCCAGCCATCAAGACAGAAGAGAAGCAGTCCACAGACGGAAGACGCTGACGTCGCCTTGCCATACTAGCAGTTAACAGCTGTGCGTCACTACAGGTTGCCCAGGACCAAACCAGAGAGGGTCAGACCAGCATTACCACCATTTGTCCACCATCCAGAACTGAAATGTCAAGGCTGACATGTACACATAAGGAACTGTGTGACATTGAAATTGGGTCTCAAAAGAACTATTGGGCCAGAAAGAAACTCCCTACAGACTGATTCGTTTGCCTGTCAGCATAAGCATTATTGCTTGTCTCATTTTCGGTTCTTACAAGTGTATTTCTAATAGCACATGATCTCACTCATCTAGGGGAAATAATGAACAACATAGACTGATAAACAAGAACAGACCCAGAAACAAAGAGGCGTGGATCAGACTGTCGGGCCTCAGAGGGAAGGTAGGGCAGGGTGGGGGTAAAGGGGAGAGATCAACCAAAGGACTTGTGTGCAAGCATATGAGCCTAACCAGCGGTTAAGGACAACAGGGGGGTGGGGGCATGGGTGGGGAGGGGTGTGGGCTGGGAGTGGGGGGTGAGGACAAATATGTGATACCTTAATCAATAAAGAAATTAAAAAAAAAAAAAAAAAAGGCAACAGATGAAAGTAAATTTTCTTCAGGGCATATAACGTTATTAGACTTTGACCTAAAAAGGTTATCTGTGTGAGGTGATGTGGATTATTTATGGAATTCGGTGTGCGTGGGTGAATCTGATAATGATTATGTGATGAAATGAAGGTAAGCGTATACTCCGTAATGCTGCTAGAGAATGGGAAAGGCAGATAAAGCGTGAAAGCCTGTGTATTTGAGAGAACAAGGGATATGCAAGACATGCAGATCCCTACCTTGGTATGAAGGAGGACAGATGTGTGAGTGAGTGTGTGTGAGGATCTCAGTTTGTGCTTCTCTGAGGGGAAGGTCTGAGTAAAATATCACACACACACACATGTCAGCACTGTGTATTGCCTCAGTTCCAGGTGTCCCCGGCCTGCTATTTTTCAAATTTGTGCTGAGCGACCTTGCCCTGTCCTTGAAGGCACACTGCCTACTTGTCCCTCTGCAGGAGCCTTAGTCCTTGTCCTTCTTCCCTGAAGCCCCTTTTCTGTTTTTGAGGGGAAAATGAACTAATTAGAGAGTAGGCTGAGCCATCGAGCTACAACTCTTGATTCAGTTCAGATCCCAAATTTGTTTATTCCTTACCATCCTCATCAGGACGGGGACGCTTGGATGGGGTGGAGACAGCGATAAGATGTTCTGAGAAGGCAGGCTTGTCTCCTGCTGCCTGACTACAGGCTGCGGCCTCCACGGGCGCCTCAGGCTGAGGCACGTTGTCTTGGCTGACGCAGCGTCCTGGGCAATGGAATAAAATAGAACATTGAGATGAGGCATTTGCCGAGGTGTGTGTCAATTCAAGAATTACATGTTGAGTGGACATGACATGTGAGGCATCATTACTACACATGACACCACTTCTCATAGAAATTAATACGAGCTTTCCATTTCAAAATCCATTAACTCCAACCTATAAGTAAACTTGCTAAATGGTGTGTTTTTTGTCAATATCAGTGGGATAGGTATCAAAGTGTTATTTGAATGTAATGTGCTTGCTGTTTAAATGCATAATGTGTTGGTTAAAACCGGGTTAAGGTTTAATGTAAGGTTGATTTGGTATTTGCTAATGTGAAATGGGATGAGCTTTGTGTGACTGAAAAGGTTAAGGTTGTGTGTGCTTCATGTCTGTTAGTTCCGCGCACATTTATGTATGTAGATTGCATTATCAATAATGATATATTTATGTGCGTTATATATTATGTTGTTTAGATAAGGAATGTTGTTACTGAGAATATACTTTTGAGACGAAGAGCAGTTAGTGTATTTGCAAAATGTGAGGGAATAATGAAAGGAGATGTGAAAATGAAGGCATATAAAAGAAATGATACCTGTGCTTTGGAAAAATGGCATAGAGTTCAGAGAAGGATGGGTAACGTTAGGTGTGTGGTAACACGTGATTGCATTAGAAATTAAAAGTATGAAAGATTGAGTTCTGAAGGGATTGAGATAAAATATGGGAACTAAGGCTTAGCAGTCTAAGTCTTAAGCATTCACCAGATAGAAATGTGTCCATAGTGAAAAATACATGCAATAGAATACCCACCACATCACTTTTTCAAGCAGTTCAGACTGAAAGCAACCCTCACGATCAGATAATTATAGTCAATGAAAATATAATATTCGTGCAATGATATACATGTACCAAAAAGGAACAAAATTAACGTCATACGCAACATGGATAAATTCCACCAATATAGTGATTAGTGATAGGAGATAGACACAAAGTATATATTGTGCCCCTCTATTTCCATAAAATGTAAAAACAAGGATACTGATCTAGGGTCTTAGGAGTCAGAGAAATTAGACCTGTTTGTATGGTACGGACAAAAATCCACCATGGAGAATTTAGATGCATGTGGAAGATTGTAGGGAAATGAATGATGGGACAGGGACAGCAAAGGGGTCTTATATGGGGTGAATGGGAATGGGAAACACTTGCTATGAAAAGATATGGATATGATGGTGTCTCTGCCTGGGTATCTCTGCACTCTACGTCAAGTTCAGTTCTTGAGGATCCTACCACATTGAGCCTTTGATAAGTTAGTGCTTCTCAGGTTCCTGGTAATATGACATGCCCTTGGCCGGCTCACAGGAACATATTCTTCCATGTTTCTCTGATCAAACTCTCATCCCCTTAGGCCCTCTTCCTTTATTTCCTCAAATAAAACCCTGTTCTCCACTGATCTCAGTGGGCTCACTCCAGCTGTTTTCAATGTTTTTCCTTGGAAAGTATTGCTTCTATTCTGATCCCACTGAGAAGATGCAGAATCATTGGAGTATCGTTTTGTACTGGGCCGCCAATTGTTGATTAATGGGCAGAAACGCTCAGCACCACTCCGGGTTCTGTCTGGATCCCACCTACCTTGGCATCCTACTCAATAGTCCCTTCTTACCAGCGTCATTTCCCTTGTCTTTAGAAGAGAGGCTTTCTGAAGAAGAGGCCTTCCATGCTTTCTGTTGTTGAGTTAGGGCCACTGCCTTGTGTCTGCGCTGCAAAGCACCTTCTCGTGAATTCAGCTTTCCTGAGAAATTAAATAAAAATAATAGCTATGTAGTCCATGTTGTTATTTGTGTATTCATCTGTCCATTAATCAAGGAGTCGACTATGTACCACATTCATTGAGCACACACAAGCCTGGATGGAGAGTGTAATGTGGTTCCTATGAAAATATTAAGTGCACAGAAGTAGTTATTGTGCCAATAAATGTCCTGAGTAAGTGGGTTTGTTCAACGTGGCTTCTTTGAAAATGGAACAGAGATTGCTGTCTTCTTTCAAGCTGGACATACAACTATGTTATCTTTGTGAGCTGTCCTTGCAGGTAGTTCTGACCATGAGATTACATTTCTACAATGGAAAATGAATGGAAATGACCTGTGCCATTTCAGGCTTCGCCGTACAAACCTTGTAAGTGCCCCCGTGTGTTCTTCTGTTTCCTAACTGACTGGAATGCAGCCTTCTCAATGGCTCCAGTACAGGAAACTTTTCGACGTGGTTGATGGAATACTGGGAAAGAAAATTTCCACCATAAGAAAGTCAGACGAAGGCTATATAGGGGTTAAGATGTCCACAGGAGAATTTGGAGTGAAAGTGCATGCACAGATTATATTTCAAAATTCAGTGTGTGGCATACCTTGAGGTGTTTACATGGTATAACAATGTGGGAATGCGGATGTAGTTTTGTATGCAAGTATTTTTGGAATGGTATGTATGTATTAGAATATTTATGGTGAGTGTTGTTTTCCATGTTGGTAAGGAGGTTGGGGAATGAGTGTGTGCATGTTTGCTCTGTGGTATGACAGCACATGGTGAATGGTGCATGAGTGGTACTTGTTCTTACTCTAAGACCATGATACTGAGAGTATTAGGGGAGGTGTGTTTAAGATCTCAGAATGTTGAGTTCAGTGAAGATCTGAAGGCCTGGTATCTGAAGTGCCGTATAGATTAGAAAATATTCCTTTATTAACTTTTGTTCAAGAATACGTTTGTATATTTTCGGAAAACAACTCTGAGACCGTGCGCATTCCAGCAACAGAGAGGTATCGACAGGACTACTCCAGCCATCAAGACAGAAGAGAAGCAGTCCACAGACGGAAGACGCTGACGTCGCCTTGCCATACTAGCAGTTAACAGCTGTGCGTCACTACAGGTTGCCCAGGACCAAACCAGAGAGGGTCAGACCAGCATTACCACCATTTGTCCACCATCCAGAACTGAAATGTCAAGGCTGACATGTACACATAAGGAACTGTGTGACATTGAAATTGGGTCTCAAAAGAACTATTGGGCCAGAAAGAAACTCCCTACAGACTGATTCGTTTGCCTGTCAGCATAAGCATTATTGCTTGTCTCATTTTCGGTTCTTACAAGTGTATTTCTAATAGCACATGATCTCACTCATCTAGGGGAAATAATGAACAACATAGACTGATAAACAAGAACAGACCCAGAAACAAAGAGGCGTGGATCAGACTGTCGGGCCTCAGAGGGAAGGTAGGGCAGGGTGGGGGTAAAGGGGAGAGATCAACCAAAGGACTTGTGTGCAAGCATATGAGCCTAACCAGCGGTTAAGGACAACAGGGGGGTGGGGGCATGGGTGGGGAGGGGTGTGGGCTGGGAGTGGGGGGTGAGGACAAATATGTGATACCTTAATCAATAAAGAAATTAAAAAAAAAAAAAAAAGGCAACAGATGAAAGTAAATTTTCTTCAGGGCATATAACGTTATTAGACTTTGACCTAAAAAGGTTATCTGTGTGAGGTGATGTGGATTATTTATGGAATTCGGTGTGCGTGGGTGAATCTGATAATGATTATGTGATGAAATGAAGGTAAGCGTATACTCCGTAATGCTGCTAGAGAATGGGAAAGGCAGATAAAGCGTGAAAGCCTGTGTATTTGAGAGAACAAGGGATATGCAAGACATGCAGAGCCCTACCTGGTATGAAGGAGGACAGATGTGTGAGTGAGTGTGTGAGGATCTCAGTTTGTGCTTCTCTGAGGGGAAGGTCTGAGTAAAATATCACACACACACACATGTCAGCACTGTGTATTGCCTCAGTTCCAGGTGTCCCCGGCCTGCTATTTTTCAAATTTGTGCTGAGCGACCTTGCCCTGTCCTTGAAGGCACACTGCCTACTTGTCCCTCTGCAGGAGCCTTAGTCCTTGTCCTTCTTCCCTGAAGCCCCTTTTCTGTTTTTGAGGGGAAAATGAACTAATTAGAGAGTAGGCTGAGCCATCGAGCTACAACTCTTGATTCAGTTCAGATCCCAAATTTGTTTATTCCTTACCATCCTCATCAGGACGGGGACGCTTGGATGGGGTGGAGACAGCGATAAGATGTTCTGAGAAGGCAGGCTTGTCTCCTGCTGCCTGACTACAGGCTGCGGCCTCCACGGGCGCCTCAGGCTGAGGCACGTTGTCTTGGCTGACGCAGCGTCCTGGGCAATGGAATAAAATAGAACATTGAGATGAGGCATTTGCCGAGGTGTGTGTCAATTCAAGAATTACATGTTGAGTGGACATGACATGTGAGGCATCATTACTACACATGACACCACTTCTCATAGAAATTAATACGAGCTTTCCATTTCAAAATCCATTAACTCCAAACCTATAAGTAAACTTGCTAAATGGTGTGTTTTTTGTCAATATCAGTGGGATAGGTATCAAAGTGTTATTTGAATGTAATGTGCTTGCTGTTTAAATGCATAATGTGTTGGTTAAAACCGGGTTAAGGTTTTTTAATGTAAGGTTGATTTGGTATTTGCTAATGTGAAATGGGATGAGCTTTGTGTGACTGAAAAGGTTAAGGTTGTGTGTGCTTCATGTCTGTTAGTTCCGCGCACATTTATGTATGTAGATTGCATTATCAATAATGATATATTTATGTGCGTTATATATTATGTTGTTTAGATAAGGAATGTTGTTACTGAGAATATACTTTTGAGACGAAGAGCAGTTAGTGTATTTGCAAAATGTGAGGGAATAATGAAAGGAGATGTGAAAATGAAGGCATATAAAAGAAATGATACCCGTGCTTTGGAAAAATGGCATAGAGTTCAGAGAAGGATGGGTAACGTTAGGTGTGTGGTAACACGTGATTGCATTAGAAATTAAAAGTATGAAAGATTGAGTTCTGAAGGGATTAAGATAAAATATGGGAACTAAGGCCTAGCAGTCTAACTCTTAAGCATTCACCAAATAGAAATGTGTCCATAGTGAAAAATACATGCAATAGAATACCCACAACATCACTTTTTCAAGCAGTTCAGACTGAAAGCAACCCTAACGATCAGATCATTATAGTCAATGAAAATATAATATTCGTGCAATGATATACATGTACCAAAAAGGAACAAAATTAACGTCATACACAACATGGATAAATTCCACCAATAGAGTGATTAGTGATAGGAGCTAGACACAAAGTATATATTGTGCCCTTCTGTTTCCATAAAATGTGAAAACAAGGATACTGATCTAGGGTATTAGGAGTCAGAGAAATTAGACCTGTTTGCATGGTATGGACAAAAATCGACCATGGAAAATTTAGATGCATGTGGAAGATTGTAGGGAAATGAATGATGGGACAGGGACAGCAAAGGGGTCTTATATGGGGTGAATGGGAATGGGAAACACTTGCTATGAAAAGATATGGATATGATGGTGTCTCTGCCTGGGTATCTCTGCACTCTACGTCAAGTTCAGTTCTTGAGGATCCTACCACATTGAGCCTTTGATAAGTTAGTGCTTCTCAGGTTCCTGGTAATATGACATGCCCTTGGCCGGCTCACAGGAACATATTCTTCCATGTTTCTCTGATCAAACTCTCATCCCCTTAGGCCCTCTTCCTTTATTTCCTCAAATAAAACCCTGTTCTCCACTGATCTCAGTGGGCTCACTCCAGCTGTTTTCAATGTTTTTCCTTGGAAAGTATTGCTTCTATTCTGATCCCACTGAGAAGATGCAGAATCATTGGAGTATCGTTTTGTACTGGGCCGCCAATTGTTGATTAATGGGCAGAAACGCTCAGCACCACTCCGGGTTCTGTCTGGATCCCACCTACCTTGGCATCCTACTCAATAGTCCCTTCTTACCAGCGTCATTTCCCTTGTCTTTAGAAGAGAGGCTTTCTGAAGAAGAGGCCTTCCATGCTTTCTGTTGTTGAGTTAGGGCCACTGCCTTGTGTCTGCGCTGCAAAGCACCTTCTCGTGAATTCAGCTTTCCTGAGAAATTAAATAAAAATAATAGCTATGTAGTCCATGTTGTTATTTGTGTATTCATCTGTCCATTAATCAAGGAGTCGACTATGTACCACATTCATTGAGCACACACAAGCCTGGATGGAGAGTGTAATGTGGTTCCTATGAAAATATTAAGTGCACAGAAGTAGTTATTGTGCCAATAAATGTCCTGAGTAAGTGGGTTTGTTCAACGTGGCTTCTTTGAAAATGGAACAGAGATTGCTGTCTTCTTTCAAGCTGGACATACAACTATGTTATCTTTGTGAGCTGTCCTTGCAGGTAGTTCTGACCATGAGATTACATTTCTACAATGGAAAATGAATGGAAATGACCTGTGCCATTTCAGGCTTCGCCGTACAAACCTTGTAAGTGCCCCCGTGTGTTCTTCTGTTTCCTAACTGACTGGAATGCAGCCTTCTCAATGGCTCCAGTACAGGAAACTTTTCGACGTGGTTGATGGAATACTGGGAAAGAAAATTTCCACCATAAGAAAGTCAGACGAAGGCTATAGGGGTTAAGATGTCCACAGGAGAATTTGGAGTGAAAGTGCATGCACAGATTATATTTCAAAATTCAGTGTGTGGCATACCTTGAGGTGTTTACATGGTATAACAATGTGGGAATGCGGATGTAGTTTTATATGCAAGTATTTTTGGAATGGTATGTATGTATTAGAATATTTATGGTGAGTGTTTTCCATGTTGGTAAGGAGGTTGGGGAATGAGTGTGTGCATGTTTGCTCTGTGGTATGACAGCACATGGTGAATGGTGCATGAGTGGTACTTGTTCTTACTCTAAGACCATGATACTGAGAGTATTAGGGGAGGTGTGTTTAAGATCTCAGAATGTTGAGTTCAGTGAAGATCTGAAGGCCTGGTATCTGAAGTGCCGTATAGATTAGAAAATATTCCTTTATTAACTTTTGTTCAAGAATACGTTTGTATATTTTCGGAAAACAACTCTGAGACCATGCGCATTCCAGCAACAGAGAGGTATCGACAGGACTACTCCAGCCATCAAGACAGAAGAGAAGCAGTCCACAGACGGAAGACGCTGACGTCGCCTTGCCATACTAGCAGTTAACAGCTGTGCGTCACTACAGGTTGCCCAGGACCAAACCAGAGAGGGTCAGACCAGCATTACCACCATTTGTCCACCATCCAGAACTGAAATGTCAAGGCTGACATGTACACATAAGGAACTGTGTGACATTGAAATTGGGTCTCAAAAGAACTATTGGGCCAGAAAGAAACTCCCTACAGACTGATTCGTTTGCCTGTCAGCATAAGCATTATTGCTTGTCTCATTTTCGGTTCTTACAAGTGTATTTCTAATAGCACATGATCTCACTCATCTAGGGGAAATAATGAACAACATAGACTGATAAACAAGAACAGACCCAGAAACAAAGAGGCATGGATCAGACTGTCGGGCCTCAGAGGGAAGGTAGGGCAGGGTGGGGGTAAAGGGGAGAGATCAACCAAAGGACTTGTGTGCAAGCATATGAGCCTAACCAGCGGTTAAGGACAACAGGGGGGTGGGGGGGCATGGGTGGGGAGGGGTGTGGGCTGGGAATGGGGGGTGAGGACAAATATGTGATACCTTAATCAATAAAGAAATTTAAAAAAAAAAAAAAAAAAGGCAACAGATGAAAGTAAATTTTCTTCAGGGCATATAACGTTATTAGACTTTGACCTAAAAAGGTTATCTGTGTGAGGTGATGTGGATTATTTATGGAATTCGGTGTGCGTGGGTGAATCTGATAATGATTATGTGATGAAATGAAGGAAAGCGTATACTCCGTAATGCTGCTAGAGAATGGGAAAGGCAGATAAAGCGTGAAAGCCTGTGTATTTGAGAGAACAAGGGATATGCAAGACATGCAGGGCCCTACCTGGTATGAAGGAGGACAGATGTGTGAGTGAGTGTGTGAGGATCTCAGTTTGTGCTTCTCTGAGGGGAAGGTCTGAGTAAAATATCACACACACACACACATGTCAGCACTGTGTATTGCCTCAGTTCCAGGTGTCCCCGGCCTGCTATTTTGGAAATTTGTGCTGAGCGACCTTGCCCTGTCCTTGAAGGCACACTGCCTACTTGTCCCTCTGCAGGAGCCTGAGTCCTTGTCCTTCTTCCCTGAAGCCCCTTTTCTGTTTTTGAGGGGAAAATGAACTAAGTAGAGAGTAGGCTGAGCCATCGAGCTACATCTCTTGATTAAGTTCAGATCCCAAATTTGTTTATTCCTTACCATCCTCATCAGGACGGGGACGCTTGGATGGGGTGGAGACAGCGATAAGATGTTCTGAGAAGGCAGGCTTGTCTCCTGCTGCCTGACTACAGGCTGCGGCCTCCACGGGCGCCTCAGGCTGAGGCACGTTGTCTTGGCTGACGCAGCGTCCTGGGCAATGGAATAAAATAGAACATTGAGATGAGGCATTTGCCGAGGTGTGTGTCAATTCAAGAATTACATGTTGAGTGGACATGACATGTGAGGCATCATTACTACACATGACACCACTTCTCATAGAAATTAATACGAGCTTTCCATTTCAAAATCCATTAACTCCAACCTATAAGTAAACTTGCTAAATGGTGTGTTTTGTCAATATCAGTGGGATAGGTATCAAAGTGTTATTTGAATGTAATGTGCTTGCTGTTTAAATGCATAATGTGTTGGTTAAAACCGGGTTAAGGTTTAATGTAAGGTTGATTTGGTATTTGCTAATGTGAAATGGGATGAGCTTTGTGTGACTGAAAAGGTTAAGGTTGTGTGTGCTTCATGTCTGTTAGTTCCGCGCACATTTATGTATGTAGATTGCATTATCAATAATGATATATTTATGTGCGTTATATATTATGTTGTTTAGATAAGGAATGTTGTTACTGAGAATATACTTTTGAGACGAAGAGCAGTTAGTGTATTTGCAAAATGTGAGGGAATAATGAAAGGAGATGTGAAAATGAAGGCATATAAAAGAAATGATACCTGTGCTTTGGAAAAATGGCATAGAGTTCAGAGAAGGATGGGTAACGTTAGGTGTGTGGTAACACGTGATTGCATTAGAAATTAAAAGTATGAAAGATTGAGTTCTGAAGGGATTGAGATAAAATATGGGAACTAAGGCTTAGCAGTCTAAGTCTTAAGCATTCACCAGATAGAAATGTGTCCATAGTGAAAAATACATGCAATAGAATACCCACCACATCACTTTTTCAAGCAGTTCAGACTGAAAGCAACCCTCACGATCAGATAATTATAGTCAATGAAAATATAATATTCGTGCAATGATATACATGTACCAAAAAGGAACAAAATTAACGTCATACGCAACATGGATAAATTCCACCAATATAGTGATTAGTGATAGGAGATAGACACAAAGTATATATTGTGCCCCTCTATTTCCATAAAATGTAAAAACAAGGATACTGATCTAGGGTCTTAGGAGTCAGAGAAATTAGACCTGTT
>JAJQQW010000019.1:78237-85822 GCA_025583905.1 Ia io | reverse complement strand
GAAGAGGGGGGGGGGGGGGGGGGGGGGGGGGGGGGGGGGTAGGGGGGGTGGGTAGGGGGGGGGGGGGGGGGTTGGGGGAGTGTTAGGGGGGGGAATGAGGGGAGGGGGGAAAGTATTGAGGGGGGATTGGTTGGGGGGGAAAAGGGGGGGGGGAGGAGGGGGGGGGTGAAGGTATGGGGGGGGGGGGAGGGGGGGGGGAGTGAAGGTGGTGTGATTGGGGGGGGGGTGGGGGGGGTGGGGGGGGGGTGGGGGTTGTTGGGGGGGGGGGGGGGGGGTGGGGGTTTGGTAAAGTTTACGATGGGTGGGGGGTGGGGGTTAGGGGGGGGGTATGGGGGGGGGGGGGGGGGGGGGGGGGGGGGGGGGGGGGGGGGGGGGGGGGGGGGGGGGGGGGGGGGGGGGGGGGGGGGGGGGGGGGGGGGGGGGGGGGGGGGGGGGGGGGGGGGGGGGGGGGGGGGGGGGGGGGGGGGGGGGGGGGGGGGGGGGGGGGGGGGGGGGGGGGGGGGGGGGGGGGGGGGGGGGGGGGGGGGGGGGGGGGGGGGGGGGGGGGGGGGGGGGGGGGGGGGGGGGGGGGGGGGGGGGGGGGGGGGGGGGGGGGGGGGGGGGGGGGGGGGGGGGGGGGGGGGGGGGGGGGGGGGGGGGGGGGGGGGGGGGGGGGGGGGGGGGGGGGGGGGGGGGGGGGGGGGGGGGGGGGGGGGGGGGGGGGGGGGGGGGGGGTGGGGGGGGGGGGGGGGGGGGGGGGGGGGGGGGGGGGGGGGGGGGGGGGGGGGGGGGGGGGGGGGGGGGGGGGGGGGGGGGGGGGGGGGGGGGGGGGGGGGGGGGGGGGGGGGGGGGGGGGGGGGGGGGGGGGGGGGGGGGGGGGGGGGGGGGGGGGGGGGGGGGGGGGGGGGGGGGGGGGGGGGGGGGGGGGGGGGGGGGGGGGGGGGGGGGGGGGGGGGGGGGGGGGGGGGGGGGGGGGGGGGGGGGGGGGGGGGGGGGGGGGGGGGGGGGGGGGGGGGGGGGGGGGGGGGGGGGGGGGGGGGGGGGGGGGGGGGGGGGGGGGGGGGGGGGGGGGGGGGGGGGGGGGGGGGGGGGGGGGGGGGGGGGGGGGGGGGGGGGGGGGGGGGGGGGGGGGGGGGGGGGGGGGGGGGGGGGGGGGGGGGGGGGGGGGGGGGGGGGGGGGGGGGGGGGGGGGGGGGGGGGGGGGGGGGGGGGGGGGGGGGGGGGGGGGGGGGGGGGGGGGGGGGGGGGGGGGGGGGGGGGGGGGGGGGGGGGGGGGGGGGGGGGGGGGGGGGGGGGGGGGGGGGGGGGGGGGGGGGGGGGGGGGGGGGGGGGGGGGGGGGGGGGGGGGGGGGGGGGGGGGGGGGGGGGGGGGGGGGGGGGGGGGGGGGGGGGGGGGGGGGGGGGGGGGGGGGGGGGGGGGGGGGGGGGGGGGGGGGGGGGGGGGGGGGGGGGGGGGGGGGGGGGGGGGGGGGGGGGGGGGGGGGGGGGGGGGGGGGGGGGGGGGGGGGGGGGGGGGGGGGGGGGGGGGGGGGGGGGGGGGGGGGGGGGGGGGGGGGGGGGGGGGGGGGGGGGGGGGGGGGGGGGGGGGGGGGGGGGGGGGGGGGGGGGGGGGGGGGGGGGGGGGGGGGGGGGGGGGGGGGGGGGGGGGGGGGGGGGGGGGGGGGGGGGGGGGGGGGGGGGGGGGGGGGGGGGGGGGGGGGGGGGGGGGGGGGGGGGGGGGGGGGGGGGGGGGGGGGGGGGGGGGGGGGGGGGGGGGGGGGGGGGGGGGGGGGGGGGGGGGGGGGGGGGGGGGGGGGGGGGGGGGGGGGGGGGGGGGGGGGGGGGGGGGGGGGGGGGGGGGGGGGGGGGGGGGGGGGGGGGGGGGGGGGGGGGGGGGGGGGGGGGGGGGGGGGGGGGGGGGGGGGGGGGGGGGGGGGGGGGGGGGGGGGGGGGGGGGGGGGGGGGGGGGGGGGGGGGGGGGGGGGGGGGGGGGGGGGGGGGGGGGGGGGGGGGGGGGGGGGGGGGGGGGGGGGGGGGGGGGGGGGGGGGGGGGGGGGGGGGGGGGGGGGGGGGGGGGGGGGGGGGGGGGGGGGGGGGGGGGGGGGGGGGGGGGGGGGGGGGGGGGGGGGGGGGGGGGGGGGGGGGGGGGGGGGGGGGGGGGGGGGGGGGGGGGGGGGGGGGGGGGGGGGGGGGGGGGGGGGGGGGGGGGGGGGGGGGGGGGGGGGGGGGGGGGGGGGGGGGGGGGGGGGGGGGGGGGGGGGGGGGGGGGGGGGGGGGGGGGGGGGGGGGGGGGGGGGGGGGGGGGGGGGGGGGGGGGGGGGGGGGGGGGGGGGGGGGGGGGGGGGGGGGGGGGGGGGGGGGGGGGGGGGGGGGGGGGGGGGGGGGGGGGGGGGGGGGGGGGGGGGGGGGGGGGGGGGGGGGGGGGGGGGGGGGGGGGGGGGGGGGGGGGGGGGGGGGGGGGGGGGGGGGGGGGGGGGGGGGGGGGGGGGGGGGGGGGGGGGGGGGGGGGGGGGGGGGGGGGGGGGGGGGGGGGGGGGGGGGGGGGGGGGGGGGGGGGGGGGGGGGGGGGGGGGGGGGGGGGGGGGGGGGGGGGGGGGGGGGGGGGGGGGGGGGGGGGGGGGGGGGGGGGGGGGGGGGGGGGGGGGGGGGGGGGGGGGGGGGGGGGGGGGGGGGGGGGGGGGGGGGGGGGGGGGGGGGGGGGGGGGGGGGGGGGGGGGGGGGGGGGGGGGGGGGGGGGGGGGGGGGGGGGGGGGGGGGGGGGGGGGGGGGGGGGGGGGGGGGGGGGGGGGGGGGGGGGGGGGGGGGGGGGGGGGGGGGGGGGGGGGGGGGGGGGGGGGGGGGGGGGGGGGGGGGGGGGGGGGGGGGGGGGGGGGGGGGGGGGGGGGGGGGGGGGGGGGGGGGGGGGGGGGGGGGGGGGGGGGGGGGGGGGGGGGGGGGGGGGGGGGGGGGGGGGGGGGGGGGGGGGGGGGGGGGGGGGGGGGGGGGGGGGGGGGGGGGGGGGGGGGGGGGGGGGGGGGGGGGGGGGGGGGGGGGGGGGGGGGGGGGGGGGGGGGGGGGGGGGGGGGGGGGGGGGGGGGGGGGGGGGGGGGGGGGGGGGGGGGGGGGGGGGGGGGGGGGGGGGGGGGGGGGGGGGGGGGGGGGGGGGGGGGGGGGGGGGGGGGGGGGGGGGGGGGGGGGGGGGGGGGGGGGGGGGGGGGGGGGGGGGGGGGGGGGGGGGGGGGGGGGGGGGGGGGGGGGGGGGGGGGGGGGGGGGGGGGGGGGGGGGGGGGGGGGGGGGGGGGGGGGGGGGGGGGGGGGGGGGGGGGGGGGGGGGGGGGGGGGGGGGGGGGGGGGGGGGGGGGGGGGGGGGGGGGGGGGGGGGGGGGGGGGGGGGGGGGGGGGGGGGGGGGGGGGGGGGGGGGGGGGGGGGGGGGGGGGGGGGGGGGGGGGGGGGGGGGGGGGGGGGGGGGGGGGGGGGGGGGGGGGGGGGGGGGGGGGGGGGGGGGGGGGGGGGGGGGGGGGGGGGGGGGGGGGGGGGGGGGGGGGGGGGGGGGGGGGGGGGGGGGGGGGGGGGGGGGGGGGGGGGGGGGGGGGGGGGGGGGGGGGGGGGGGGGGGGGGGGGGGGGGGGGGGGGGGGGGGGGGGGGGGGGGGGGGGGGGGGGGGGGGGGGGGGGGGGGGGGGGGGGGGGGGGGGGGGGGGGGGGGGGGGGGGGGGGGGGGGGGGGGGGGGGGGGGGGGGGGGGGGGGGGGGGGGGGGGGGGGGGGGGGGGGGGGGGGGGGGGGGGGGGGGGGGGGGGGGGGGGGGGGGGGGGGGGGGGGGGGGGGGGGGGGGGGGGGGGGGGGGGGGGGGGGGGGGGGGGGGGGGGGGGGGGGGGGGGGGGGGGGGGGGGGGGGGGGGGGGGGGGGGGGGGGGGGGGGGGGGGGGGGGGGGGGGGGGGGGGGGGGGGGGGGGGGGGGGGGGGGGGGGGGGGGGGGGGGGGGGGGGGGGGGGGGGGGGGGGGGGGGGGGGGGGGGGGGGGGGGGGGGGGGGGGGGGGGGGGGGGGGGGGGGGGGGGGGGGGGGGGGGGGGGGGGGGGGGGGGGGGGGGGGGGGGGGGGGGGGGGGGGGGGGGGGGGGGGGGGGGGGGGGGGGGGGGGGGGGGGGGGGGGGGGGGGGGGGGGGGGGGGGGGGGGGGGGGGGGGGGGGGGGGGGGGGGGGGGGGGGGGGGGGGGGGGGGGGGGGGGGGGGGGGGGGGGGGGGGGGGGGGGGGGGGGGGGGGGGGGGGGGGGGGGGGGGGGGGGGGGGGGGGGGGGGGGGGGGGGGGGGGGGGGGGGGGGGGGGGGGGGGGGGGGGGGGGGGGGGGGGGGGGGGGGGGGGGGGGGGGGGGGGGGGGGGGGGGGGGGGGGGGGGGGGGGGGGGGGGGGGGGGGGGGGGGGGGGGGGGGGGGGGGGGGGGGGGGGGGGGGGGGGGGGGGGGGGGGGGGGGGGGGGGGGGGGGGGGGGGGGGGGGGGGGGGGGGGGGGGGGGGGGGGGGGGGGGGGGGGGGGGGGGGGGGGGGGGGGGGGGGGGGGGGGGGGGGGGGGGGGGGGGGGGGGGGGGGGGGGGGGGGGGGGGGGGGGGGGGGGGGGGGGGGGGGGGGGGGGGGGGGGGGGGGGGGGGGGGGGGGGGGGGGGGGGGGGGGGGGGGGGGGGGGGGGGGGGGGGGGGGGGGGGGGGGGGGGGGGGGGGGGGGGGGGGGGGGGGGGGGGGGGGGGGGGGGGGGGGGGGGGGGGGGGGGGGGGGGGGGGGGGGGGGGGGGGGGGGGGGGGGGGGGGGGGGGGGGGGGGGGGGGGGGGGGGGGGGGGGGGGGGGGGGGGGGGGGGGGGGGGGGGGGGGGGGGGGGGGGGGGGGGGGGGGGGGGGGGGGGGGGGGGGGGGGGGGGGGGGGGGGGGGGGGGGGGGGGGGGGGGGGGGGGGGGGGGGGGGGGGGGGGGGGGGGGGGGGGGGGGGGGGGGGGGGGGGGGGGGGGGGGGGGGGGGGGGGGGGGGGGGGGGGGGGGGGGGGGGGGGGGGGGGGGGGGGGGGGGGGGGGGGGGGGGGGGGGGGGGGGGGGGGGGGGGGGGGGGGGGGGGGGGGGGGGGGGGGGGGGGGGGGGGGGGGGGGGGGGGGGGGGGGGGGGGGGGGGGGGGGGGGGGGGGGGGGGGGGGGGGGGGGGGGGGGGGGGGGGGGGGGGGGGGGGGGGGGGGGGGGGGGGGGGGGGGGGGGGGGGGGGGGGGGGGGGGGGGGGGGGGGGGGGGGGGGGGGGGGGGGGGGGGGGGGGGGGGGGGGGGGGGGGGGGGGGGGGGGGGGGGGGGGGGGGGGGGGGGGGGGGGGGGGGGGGGGGGGGGGGGGGGGGGGGGGGGGGGGGGGGGGGGGGGGGGGGGGGGGGGGGGGGGGGGGGGGGGGGGGGGGGGGGGGGGGGGGGGGGGGGGGGGGGGGGGGGGGGGGGGGGGGGGGGGGGGGGGGGGGGGGGGGGGGGGGGGGGGGGGGGGGGGGGGGGGGGGGGGGGGGGGGGGGGGGGGGGGGGGGGGGGGGGGGGGGGGGGGGGGGGGGGGGGGGGGGGGGGGGGGGGGGGGGGGGGGGGGGGGGGGGGGGGGGGGGGGGGGGGGGGGGGGGGGGGGGGGGGGGGGGGGGGGGGGGGGGGGGGGGGGGGGGGGGGGGGGGGGGGGGGGGGGGGGGGGGGGGGGGGGGGGGGGGGGGGGGGGGGGGGGGGGGGGGGGGGGGGGGGGGGGGGGGGGGGGGGGGGGGGGGGGGGGGGGGGGGGGGGGGGGGGGGGGGGGGGGGGGGGGGGGGGGGGGGGGGGGGGGGGGGGGGGGGGGGGGGGGGGGGGGGGGGGGGGGGGGGGGGGGGGGGGGGGGGGGGGGGGGGGGGGGGGGGGGGGGGGGGGGGGGGGGGGGGGGGGGGGGGGGGGGGGGGGGGGGGGGGGGGGGGGGGGGGGGGGGGGGGGGGGGGGGGGGGGGGGGGGGGGGGGGGGGGGGGGGGGGGGGGGGGGGGGGGGGGGGGGGGGGGGGGGGGGGGGGGGGGGGGGGGGGGGGGGGGGGGGGGGGGGGGGGGGGGGGGGGGGGGGGGGGGGGGGGGGGGGGGGGGGGGGGGGGGGGGGGGGGGGGGGGGGGGGGGGGGGGGGGGGGGGGCCAGGGGGGGGGGGGGGGGGGGGGGGGGGGGGGGGGGGGGGGGGGGGGGGGGGGGGGGGGGGGGGGGGGGGGGGGGGGGGGGGGGGGGGGGGGGGGGGGGGGGGGGGGGGGGGGGGGGGGGGGGGGGGGGGGGGGGGGGGGGGGGGGGGGGGGGGGGGGGGGGGGGGGGGGGGGGGGGGGGGGGGGGGGGGGGGGGGGGGGGGGGGGGGGGGGGGGGGGGGGGGGGGGGGGGGGGGGGGGGGGGGGGGGGGGGGGGGGGGGGGGGGGGGGGGGGGGGGGGGGGGGGGGGGGGGGGGGGGGGGGGGGGGGGGGGGGGGGGGGGGGGGGGGGGGGGGGGGGGGGGGGGGGGGGGGGGGGGGGGGGGGGGGGGGGGGGGGGGGGGGGGGGGGGGGGGGGGGGGGGGGGGGGGGGGGGGGGGGGGGGGGGGGGGGGGGGGGGGGGGGGGGGGGGGGGGGGGGGGGGGGGGGGGGGGGGGGGGGGGGGGGGGGGGGGGGGGGGGGGGGGGGGGGGGGGGGGGGGGGGGGGGGGGGGGGGGGGGGGGGGGGGGGGGGGGGGGGGGGGGGGGGGGGGGGGGGGGGGGGGGGGGGGGGGGGGGGGGGGGGGGGGGGGGGGGGGGGGGGGGGGGGGGGGGGGGGGGGGGGGGGGGGGGGGGGGGGGGGGGGGGGGGGGGGGGGGGGGGGGGGGGGGGGGGGGGGGGGGGGGGGGGGGGGGGGGGGGGGGGGGGGGGGGGGGGGGGGGGGGGGGGGGGGGGGGGGGGGGGGGGGGGGGGGGGGGGGGGGGGGGGGGGGGGGGGGGGGGGGGGGGGGGGGGGGGGGGGGGGGGGGGGGGGGGGGGGGGGGGGGGGGGGGGGGGGGGGGGGGGGGGGGGGGGGGGGGGTTTTTGGGGGGGGGGGGGGGGGGGGGGGGGGGGGGGGGGGGGGGGGGGGGGGGGGGTGGGGGGGGGGGGGGGGGGGGGGGGGGGGGGGGGGGGGGGGGGGGGGGGGGGGGGGGGGGGGGGGGGGGGGGGGGGGGGGGGGGGGGGGGGGGGGGGGGGGGGGGGGGGGGGGGGGGGGGGGGGGGGGGGGGGGGGGGGGGGGGGGGGGGGGGGGGGGGGGGGGGGGGGGGGGGGGGGGGGGGGGGGGGGGGGGGGGGGGGGGGGGGGGGGGGGGGGGGGGGGGGGGGGGGGGGGGGGGGGGGGGGGGGGGGGGGGGGGGGGGGGGGGGGGGGGGGGGGGGGGGGGGGGGGGGGGGGGGGGGGGGGGGGGGGGGGGGGGGGGGGGGGGGGGGGGGGGGGGGGGGGGGGGGGGGGGGGGGGGGGGGGGGGGGGGGGGGGGGGGGGGGGGGGGGGGGGGGGGGGGGGGGGGGGGGGGGGGGGGGGGGGGGGGGGGGGGGGGGGGGGGGGGGGGGGGGGGGGGGGGGGGGGGGGGGGGGGGGGGGGGGGGGGGGGGGGGGGGGGGGGGGGGGGGGGGGGGGGGGGGGGGGGGGGGGGGGGGGGGGGGGGGGGGTTGGGGGGGGGGGGGGGGGGGGGGGGGGGGGGGGGGGGGGGG
>JAJQQW010000019.1:65737-70737 GCA_025583905.1 Ia io | reverse complement strand
CCCCCCCCCCCCCTCAGGTGGGGAGGTGGGGGGGGGTGGGGGGGGGGGGGGGGAAAACCACACCCCCCCCCCCCCCACCCCCAAGGGGGGGGGGGGGGACCCAAAAGGTGGGGGGGGGGGCCCCCCCAAGGGGGGGACCACAAAAGGGGGGGGGGAGGGGGGGGTGGGGTTGTGGGGGGGGGGGGGGGGGGGTGGGGGGGGGGTGGGGGGGGGGGGGGGCTTTACCAGTGTGGGCTTGGGGGGACCCAGGGAGGTAAAATTGTGGTTGATCAGGGGAGGAGGTGGAAAATAAAGTGGGGACATTCCCTGATCTGGGGTACCCCCACCCCCCCAAAGGGGAACCCCAATGGGGTTTTCTTAGGTGGGGTATGCAAATTGGTTTTTTAGGGAGAACCCCAAGGGGGGGGGGGGGGGGGGGGTGGAGTGGGGATGTTGGGGATGTTTAGGGGGGGTGGGGGGGGGGGGGGGGGGGGTGTGGGGGTTGAGGTTATTGAAATCCCCCAAAGGGGGGGGGACAACCCCCCCCCCACCCCCCCCCAAAAACCCCCCCCCCCCCCCATAAGGGGGACTTTTTACCCCCCCCCCCCCCCCCCTTTTTCCACCCCCCCCAGGGGGGGGGGGGGGGGGGGGGGGGGAAAAAAACCCCCCCTCCCATAGGGGGTGGGGTGGGGGGGGGGGGGGTGGTGGGGTGAAAAAAAAACCAAGGTGGAACCCCCCTCAACGTTTTTTTATTGATTTTGCAAAGGGGGGGGGGTGGGGGGGGTGAGAGGTGGGGGGGGGGGGGGTACCCCCCACCTCAGGGGGGGGGGGCCCCAGGGGGGGGGGGGGGGAGGGGGTATTGCTGGGTTCTGGGGTTTGCTAGGAATCCAGGGGGGGGGGGGAAATGGCCCCCCCCTTTAGGGGGAGGGGGGGCTGGGGGGGGGGGAGTGGGTGGTCCTGGTGTAATGGGGGGGGGGGGGGGACCCCCCCCCCCCAAAGGGGAGGGGGGGAATTTAGGGGGGGGTGGGGTTTTAATGGGGGGGGCCCCCCCCCCCCCAGTGGGGGGGGGTGACCCCCAGCACCAAAGTGAAAACCCCATAAAGGGGTGGGGATATTTTTTGGGACCCCCCCCCACCTGTGGAAAGGATTTGGTTTTGGGGTTTTTTCTTTGTAATGTTTCGGGTAAAAACCCCCCCCTAAGGGGGGGTGGGGGCCATTCTGAGGTGAAAACCACCCAGGGTTGAAACCCCAACCCCCCCACCCACCCCCCCCCCCCAGAACCCATTTTCCTAATTCAGTTAAAAGTTATCAAGGGGGGGGGGGGGCCCCCTATTTCCACCCCCCCACCCACGGGGGGGGGGTGGAACCCCCAAGGGGGAAAAGGCTTGGGTGGTGGAAATGTGAACAAACCCCCCCCCCACTTTTTGGCAAATGGGGTGGCCCCACCCCCCCCCCCCATTCCAAGGGGGGGGAGGGGGGTGTGTTTTTCTGTTTTGGGAAGGGGGGGGGACACAGGGGGGGGGGGGGGGGGGGGGGTGGGGGTGGGGGATTAGGGGGGGCCCCCCCCCCCCCAGGGGTGGGGGGGGGGGTGGGGGGGGGGTGGAAACCCCCCCCCCCCCCCCCACCCCCCACCCAGGGATTTCTCGGGGTGGGGGGCCCTTTGGGTGGGTTGGCCCAAATTTTAAACCCCACCCCACCAGGGGGGGGGTGGGGGGGGGACCCCCCCCCCCCCCTGGGGGAGGGACAGGGGGTTTGAGGGAACCCCCCCCCCCCCCACCCCCCCCCAAGGGTGGGGGGTGGGGTGTGGGGGCACACCCCCCAGGGGGCACCAGTATCCTGTGGTGGGGGGGTGTCGTTTTCTGGGAACCTTTCTTCAAAAAAACAGGGGGGGGGGAAAACCCAGGGTGGGGGGGTTTAATCCCTTCCTTCTGGTTATTCTTTATTTATGTTGGATGGTTGATTTTCCATGGGGAGGGGTGGGTGGGGGGGGGGGGGGAACAGGGGGGTGGAAACCCCCCCAACCCCAAAAAAAGGTTGGGGGGGGGGGGGGTATGGCTGTGTTTGTGGTTGGGGGGGGGGGAGGGGTTTCATTTCTTAACTTTATTTCGCTGTTGTGGGGGGGGGGGGGGGGGAAAAAACCCGGGGGGGTTAACCTTTTGGCCACCAAATGAAAAAACATCCCCCCCCCCACCCCACCCCCAGGGGGTTGGGTTCTTCCCCATCAGGTCTTTTTGGGGTTTCCATTGTTCTTGTTGGGTGGGGAGGGGGGCCATTTCCCCCACCCCCAGGGGGGGGGGGAAAATACCCCCCCCCCCCCCCCAGGTGGGGGGGGGGTAATTTTTTCAGTGGGGGGGGGATGGGAGAAAAACCTTTTTATAAAAGCATTTGGAGGGGGGGGGGGTAACCCCCAGGGGGGGGGGGGGGGGAACCATGGGGGGTGCTTTGGCCTGGGGGGGGGGTGGGGGGATTTACCCAGGGGGGGGGGTGGGGGGGGGGGTGGAAAAAAAAAAACTTTCCAGGTGGGGGGATTGAACCCCCTGTTCTGCCCCAAGGTGTGGGGGGGGGGGGTTGGGGGGGGGGTTATTATTTCTGGACCAACAAAGGGGGGAGGGGGGGGGGGGAAACCCAAAAGGGGGGGGGGGGGGGGGAGGGGGGTGGGGGGGGGGGGGGGGGGGGCCAGGGGGGGGGGGGGGGGGGGAGGTGGGGGGGGGGGGGGGGGGGGGGGGGGGGGGGGAGGGGGGGGGGGAAACAAAAGGGCTATTTGGGGACCCCTTGCATGTTTAGTTTGGATTTCCTTCGAATTGGTTTTTTTAAAATTGCGTTATTTTGTTGGATTGAATTTTTTCCTCGGTTTTTCTCATATTGGGGCAATGGTGGGGGGGGGGTGTGGGACCTTTTTTTCCACCCACCCCCATTTCTTCGGTTGTGGGGGGAAAAACAAGGGGGGGGGCACCCCCCAACCCCCCCAGAAGCTCTTGTGGAAAAGAGGGGTTCTGAAGGGTCTGGGGGGTGGTATGTTGGCTTCATTTGGAGGGGGTTTCCCCAAGGAACCCCCCCCCCCAAAAAAAAACCCCCCCCCACCCACCCCCCCCCCAAGATAAAAAGAGAAGGTCTCGGTGGTGGGGGGCCTTGAGGAGGGGGGGTTTTTACTGTAAAAAGGGGGTGGCTGGATGTGGGTGAACTTGGGGGAGGGTGGGGATCCCCCCCCACCACTGGGGGTAGGGTCCCACTCTTGCATAACCCACGGGGGGGGGGGGGGCCTGGGGTGGGGAAATTCCATTGGGGGGGGTGGGTGGGGTGTGGGTGGGTGGGCGGGGGGGGGGGGTGGGTGGGATAAACAAGGTGGGGGGGTGACTCTGGCTAATAAAAAAAGTGCCACCCCCCCCCCCCCCCCCACCCCCAAAAAAAAACCCCCCCCCCCCCCCCCCCCCCCCCCCCCCCCCCCCCCCCAAGGGGGGGGGGGGGTGGGGGCCAGGGGGCTGTTGGAGGGGCATGTGGGGGAAAATCTCAGGGGTCTGTGGCTGAAAAAAAAACCCCCACCCCCCCCAACCTCCCCCCACCACAGTTGTCCAATGAAAGGAGCTAAAATTTCCGGTGGGGGGGGCCCCACCCAAAATTGGGGGCGGGGGGGGGGGGGGGTAAGGGACCCACCAGGTGGATGGGGGGGATGGTTACCATGGATTTTCCTACTGAGGGGAAGCCTTATGTCCTTGGTCTTCAGGAGGCCCACACGGCCCCCAGTAGCAGCCTACCCCCCCCAAACCCCCCAGGGGGTAAGGGGGAGGCCTTCTGCAATAAAAAAACCCCCCCAGGGGGGCATTCCATGCTTTGGGATCGGGGGTAAGGGCCTATTGTTTTGGGTTGGGGTACCCCCCCAGGGGGTCCCACCCGGTTGTGGGGAGGGAGGAAGTCCCAAGGTTGGGGGCTTCGGGGGGGATGTGGGTGGGGGTGGGGGGGAAAAAGGATTTGTGACCAAAACCCCCCCCCCCCCCCCCCACCCCCCCCCCCCCCAAGGGGGTGGGGGGGGGGGGGGTGGGGGGGGGGTGCTGGTGGGGGGGGGTGGGGGCTTAGGGGGGTGGGGTGTTGGGGGGGGGGGGAAACCCCCCCCACTACCACCAGGGGGTTTGGGAACTGGGGGGTGGGCCCCCTGGGGATTTTGGGGGTTGTATGGCCTTTGTGGGGCGGTTCTAGAGAAAAGCACCACCCAGTGAGGGCTTGCCTTGGGCCAGGGCAGTGGGGGCTTTTCTGGGGGGTTTTCGGGGGTTTGTTGCCAACTGGATTCGGTTTTTGGCCACTTTATTGCCACGTTGGGACTTGGGAGGTTGGGCAGATTTGTAGTGTAGGGGGGGAAGGGTCTGAGTTTCTGCTTTGTGGGGGGGGGGCCTTGGAACTAATTGGTTGGGATTTTGTGCGCAAACCCCAGTGGGTGGGGGGGGGGGGGGGGACTTCAACAAGGGAATGGGGGCCACGCCGTGGGGGGTAAGCCGTTTGCACAGGGGGTTGGAGGGCACATTCAAAATTTTTTTTTTTTTTTTTTTTTTTTTTTTTTTTTTTTTTTTTTTTTTTTTTTTTGGGGGGGTTTTTTTTTTTTTTTTTTTTTTTTTTTTTTTTTTTTTTTTTTTTTTTTTTTTTTTTTTTTTTTTTTTGTTTTTTTTTTTTTTTTTTTTATTTGGGGGGGGGGGGGGTTTTTTGGGGGGGGGGGGGAAAAAAAATTTTTTTTTTTTGGGGGGGGGGGGGGGGGGGTAAAAATTTTTTTTTTTTTTTTTTTTTTTTTTTCCCCCACCCCCCCCCCCCCTTCAAGGGGAACCCCCCCCCAAGGGGGGGTTTTTTTTGTTTTTTTAAAAAATTTTTTTTTTTGGGGGGGGGGGGGGGGGGGAACCTTTTTTTTTTAAATTTTTTTTTCCCCCAAAAAAAAAGGGGGGGAATTTGGGGGGGGGGGGGGGGGGGGGGCCCCCCCCCCCCCCCCCCCAAAAAAAACTTTTTTAAAAAAATTTTTTTTTTTTTTGGGGGGGGGCCCCCAA
>JAJQQW010000019.1:39992-65637 GCA_025583905.1 Ia io | reverse complement strand
CGCTTGTGCGCTGAACCGGAAATCCCAAATAACTTTGAGTGGGAAAGCGAGAAAAACAAGCCCCTTCCAAAGGCCCCCTCCAGGCCCCGGGTCCCGTATTCCCTTTCCATGCCCCCCCCGGGCGTAAATTCTCCTTCTGGCTCCACAGAGAGAGCAGCTGGGGGCCCCCAAAGCCCGGGAATGGGGGATCTGGCGGGTTTGGGGCTTCTCCCCCTCCGGGTTTTGAAAACACTTTCCAGCCCCGGGTTGGCTCTGTAAAAATTTTGCCCCAAGGGGACTTGGGGCGCCAGAGTCTGCAAAGGGAGAGGCCCTTTGGGGGGGGGGGAAGGGGTTTGCACCCAACCTACCCCGGGGAGCCAGTTTGGGCCTCTGAAACAGCCCTGCCCTGATGAAATTTCGAAAACCAATTTTGTGGGGGGCCCATTTGGGCCCCGAGCCCAAGAGGCGGGGGGGCAGAGGGGGGGGCACCCAGGGCTGGTGTCCCTGGGGAAATGGTGGGTCCAAAAGAAAATGTGCACCCGGCCCCCAGAGTAAATAAAAAAGAAATTTTTTTAAAAAAAAGTTCCAGGATAAAATATAAACATACAAATATCAGTTCCATTTTAAATACTAACAGTGGATTTTTAAATAAAGAAAGGAAAAAAAAAAGGAAAAAAAACCTCAGGGGTGTTCCCTCAGTTGATTGATCTTTCCCCCCAATGAACGGACAGGCCCCCATTCATTGCTGGTCAGACCCACATGCCCAGGTTGGGGGCAAAAACCCCGGGGTAGGGACGGCGGGAGGCAGTGACCCGCTGTTTTTTCAGCTGGATTTTTCACTCTCTCTCTCCCCATTCCTCCCCTTCTAAAAAATCAACAACAACTCTTTAAAAAAATTAAAATGAAGGAAACAGTAAATTTAAAAAAAAAAAAAAAATTAGAATAAAAAGAATAAAATATCGGGAAATTTAAATTTTTAACCATAAAAATGAAACATCTGTACACCTAACCTAGAACACAGGGGGGAAAGAAGGGAAAAACCCCAAAAAGTGAAAAGAATCCGGTGTTCTTGCATTTGAAAAATTTTAAAAACCTTAAAAAACCCGTTTTGCCCCCAAACAAACTCCAAATCCCAAAATTTAATCTGGTGATAACCCAACTCAGGGAAACCCCAAAAGATCTCAAATAGCAAAATTAATCTTTAAACAAGAACAAGCGGGTTGGCAAACACAAATTTCTGTTTTCAAATCTATTACAAAACCAAAGCAACCAAAAAGTTTGGTATTGAAATATAACCCCAAAAAAAAAGGGAAAAAACACAGAAAAAACCCAGGCCCATAGGTTCAGGGGAATCTTTGACAAAACCCAAGAAAAACTTAAAAAAGGACAGTTTCGCCCGGACCCTTTGGTCAGTGGGGTAGAGGGAAATTTGGAAATGTGGACTTTTCGGGTTCCACTTCGTTTTTGGGCAAGGGCATGTACCTTGGTTTTCGGGCCCATCCCCCTTGGGGAGGGGTGCAGGAGGGGAGCTGATCGATGTTTTCTCTCATCCATGGTTTTTTAACTCCTATCCCTCTCCCTTCCTCTCTGTAAAAAAAAAAAATAAAATATATTTTAAAAAAAAAAAAAGGGGGAAAAAAGGACAGTTTTTTTTAATGAGGGTTATTGAAAAAAACAAGGGACTCATATGGGAAAAAAACCCAAAACACTGTTTAAAAAAATTTTTTCAAAATTTCATGAAAAAAAAATTTAAAAGTCCTGTTAAAACTTTGAAATTCTTTAAGTGACCCAGGGAAACCCCAAATTTGGGGACTTGTTTTGGACCCTGAAATTTTTTTTTTGGGTTTTTTGGCACCAACCAAGGGCAACAAAAGGGAAAATCAAAAGTCAAGCTAAAACAAATCAAAGGGGCATTTTTTCCCCGCCCAAAAAAACAATAACAAAATGAAATGAAAAAGGGAAAAAACGGGGGAGGGGAGACCATACTTGGAAATCATAGGAATAATTTAAGAATGTGCATTTGGATCAAAATCAACCAAATAAAGCAAAAATTGTGATACAGAGAAAAAGGTCATGTTATGAAACACAATAAAAAAAGGCCACAAAGAAGACCCCCAGTGTTGCTGAAAACATTCTATATCAGCAAAAAAGCAAACTCTTTAAATTAACAGACCAAATAAAAACAGACAACGATTGAAATTTTTTTTTTGAACCCAAAATTTTTAAAAAAAACTTTATATAAAAGGGTACATTGTTATTAACTTAATTAGGGTACCCCTAACGGGCCCTTTTTGCAAAAAACCCCAAAAGGGGCCCAAAGAGCCACATGTGGCTTGGGGAGCCACAGTTTCCCGAACACTTTTCTGCATAAATTTCCTTTAAAATCTTTTTAAAGGGAAAAAACCCGGGTGAAATGAGCTGAGGGAAAAATACCCACACTAATTTTCCTAAATGCAAAAGTTGCCAAAAGCATGGAATTTTCTGTTATATAAAAGAATAAGTTTCCCAAACCAGTTGTCCCCCAAACCCCCAGAATTTAAAATTTTCCCATTGTTGGACATGTACCCTTTAAGGAACTTTTGGACTTTAAAATTTGGGGTCTCAAAAAAAATGTTGCCCCAAAAAGAAACTCCCCCTACAGACTGATTCTTTTTCCCGGTCACCATAACCATTATTGCTTGTCTTTTTTTGGGTTTTTAAATTTTTTGTATTTCTAATAGAAAAATGATCTAAATCATCTAGGGGAAAAAATGGAACAACATAGACTGATGAACAAAGAACAGACCCAGAAACAAGGAGGCATGGATCAGACTGTCGGGGCCTGGGGTTTGAGGGTAGGAAAGGGGGGGGGAAAAGGGGAGAAAATCAACCAAGGAACTTGTGTGCAAGCAAATGAGCCTAACCATCTTTAAGGACAACGGGGGGGTTGGAAGTTTGGGGGGGGGTGGGGGAAATGGGAAGGGGGGAGAGGACAAATATGTGATCCCCTCAATAAATAAAAAAATTTTAAAAAACAAAAATTTTAAAAAAAAAAGAAAAAAAAAAAAAAGAATAATGGACGGGAGGGTAAGCCCCTCGCCCAAAATTGTGCATTGTGTTCTTTTGTGTTGCACAAGTATCACAGTTTATGATTTGTTGCTGCAACTGCCCTGGGCACTGGCACGCGGTGACTGAGAGTGGAGTTGGGAAAACGTATTGTATTCAGGGCCAGGGCAGGCACCCTCAGTTGCCAGGAAAATAGAAGAAGAAAGAGGATGACAGAAGATTGCTGAAGGACTACCAAGGAGGGGGGTGGACAGACATGGGTTGGGAGAAAAGAGAAGCAAGGAAAAGAACGGTCTCTCTGTCCCTAATAAAGTAAAAAAACGGGTGGGCATTCACATTGCATAGTTTTTTTTTTTTTTGCCGTTGTTGCATTTAATTTGCTTTGTATCTTCAACGTTTTCCGTTTTTTTGTTTTCGTTTTTTGCATGCTTTAGGGATTGGACTCTGTCCCGATCCCCAGCGTAAACCTCTTCTTGTGTCCACTCTGGTTACATTTGGTACAAAGGATAAAACACCACACACACCAATCTGAAGGTCCCCATCCAAATCCCTTTTTTTTGACATTTGGGCATTTTATTTTTGCTTCCTCTCGAATTTTCCCAAAGCCCCGTGCCTTAAAGTTGTTTAAAAATTTTATCACAAAGGAAATTAGTTTAAGCAATCTAAAGGGTTTTTTTCTCTTAATGGGGTAAAAAGGGAAATATTAGAATTTAAATTTAAAACAAATTTTTGTCATTTTCTTTCATCAATATTTTATCTATATCAAGTTTTTGTAAGTCTTTGTTTTTTATTCATGCTGGGGGTTTTCAAATTTTTTAATCAATTTACTTAAATTTTTTTATAAATTTTTTCTAATTTTTTTTTGTCTCTGGCCTTCAATTATAAAGAAAAGGGGGAGTAGTGATATTTAAATGTTTCTTCTAATTAATTTTCCCTTTTAATGGGGCTGGGAAAACCGGCAGTGGACCCTAGTTTTTTTTAAAAAAAAAAAGAAATTTAATATTTGGGAAAACACAATTCAAAAAAATATGTAAAGGAGAAGATTTTACTTTTTAAAAAATAAAAAAAGATTCAAAACACAAAATAACAAATTAAAAAATGGTTAAAAATTGGGAAAAAAGCCCCCCGGCTGGTTTTTGGTAAGGGGTTGGGGCATCCATCTGTGAACCCCTAGGGGCACGGGGTTTGGTTCATGGTTTGGGGTACATGCCCGGGGGGTGGGGGTGGGTCCCCAAAGGGGCATGCAGGAGATACCAATCGTAATTCTCTCTCCCTGATCTCCTCTTCTCCCCCCTTTTTTTCCCTATAATCAAATTTAAAAAAAATTTAAAAAAAAAAATAGGAAATAAGGATGTAGACACTACTTAAAAAAAAAACGTACAAAATGATAACAGGAATAAAAAACATGTTTTTTTTCTCACTTTCCAAATTTGGGAAACCATTTTGACTCCCCCGCCAAAACAATCAACCACCCAAAACCCCCCCCACCAATTCAAAGAGGTGTTGTGATTAAAAGGGGAAAAATGGGGCAAATGGGAATCAAAACCAAAAACCCCCCAACCACAGCAAAAACCTAGGGAAAAATGGGCAAATCAAACAAAGTGTCAGTCCCCAGGGGGAGGACAGAGCATCCCGGAAAGGGGGGGGGAGGGGGGGGGGGGGGGGATAAGAAATGCAAAGCCAAATTTCCCCGGGAAACCGCCCCGAGGTGAGGGTCTTACCCAGGGAGGAACAAGTTCAAAGTTCTCCCGCAAACAAAATTCAGGACAAACCCTCTCCCGATCCTCATCAAGGAGGCTCCCCTTCCTCCGGAAAATACGGGCCCAAAGTCCTCAAAGGTCACGCCAAACTGTCAGAATTTAGATAAATTTAAAAAAAATTTTAAATTTTGAGAACTAGCAAACCTACTCCTTTTTCATCTTCCTCAACCCCCCCAAACCCCCCCCAGGGGTCCTCAGTTTAGTGTGGACAACCAGGTCCTAATGCCCTGGCTTGCTTGCTGCTCTCTTACCACAGTCCATTAGTCCCAAAGTTATTGCCGTCAGCACAACACATGGTGTTGGTAAAGGGACAGCAGAGAAACACCCATCTAAGCCTGGGCCATGCTGCAGGGCCCCGCCTTCACTGCCAGCAATACCACTGGTCAGTCTCCAGAATCATGCTCCAAGAACATGGTATATAAGCTAAGGTTTATTCTTCATCCTATAGTTTCTCATACCAGCTGTGCTGGTTTGTCCTCAGTGGGCAGAGTTTTGGATTTGGACTGAAGGATCCCAGTTGGATTCTCATCAAGGACAATGCTGGCCTTGCAGACCTCAAAACCCACTACGCTTCCAGAGGCAGCCTATGGCTGTTTCTCTCTCATTAATGATTTTCTTCGGGAGAAACCAAGATGGCGGCAAAGTATACAACTAAGCTGCCGCCTCGCACAACAATTTCAAACAACAACTAAAAGACCAAACATCTACCACCCAGAAACCAACAGTAAAGCCTGACTGGCTGACTGAAGTTATTTACAGCTGAGGGAAAGAATAGGAGCACAAACGCTGACAAGCTGAGGTGGTGGAGCGAGCGAATTGGGCTTGGTGGCGCCGACTGGGCAGGCGGCTTTTTTTCAACCCGAAAGGGAGACAGGTCCCGAGTGCACTGAGGTCCAGTTTCTGGGGACATTGGGGAACACCAGATGCCTAGGAGAAGCTGGGTCTGTCGGCCATCGGTCAGAAAGTGAAGTGACTTTCTGCAGAGGTGTGCCCAGGCACCTCTTTGTTTGCTGCGCTGCAGCGCGGGAAGTCGAGGACTTGGAGATGTGGAAAGGCAGCGAAGCTGACAGCAGCCATCGCCGTTTGCCATGCCCTAGCCTAGTGACAACCTGAGAACTAAACCGCCTCTGCCCTGAGACCCCGCCCCGCACATGTCTACAAACCCACCCAGGCTCCACACAGCGGCTTTTGCATATACGATGGCCTGCCTGTGGAAGCAATCCAAAATAAACTGCCAGCTCCATCAGACTCTCCCAAAACCGCCAACCCCAAGCAAACAGAGAAAACTGAGTTCTTGCTGTAGCTCCTCAGACAGTAGCTGACCTGCACCCTAATGGAGAACCAGAAATTAGTGTATCTAGTGATCATGTGAGACGCAACAGATTTTCAACTACTCTCATAAGGGACACATTCAAGAGGCAACTCAGTGAGCACCAAAGCCTACTGGAACAAGTCCTGCCCCTTAAACCGTCTCCATCACAGCAATGCTTCCATTATAGACACAGCGGGTCCTCACAGCTAAGTGCCTGAGGTCAATCCTCCCAGTGACACCAACAACAATCAAGACTTACCTACAACAAGGCTGTACACACAGTCCACAAAGGGTTGCACCAAGAGTGTCCACCTCAGTAACTGGAGGCTGACCAATGGAACCAATAGGACTCCTAGTACACAAAGCTACCCTACCAACTCAGGGAAGAGCGAAAATGAAAGACAAGGAACAGATCACAAACTAAAGAAATGGAGGAGAACAAATGACTGTCCTAGAGTTCAAAACCACGTTTTATAAGGTATTTTTCAGAATTTCCCCTGAAAAGGCCGATAAGTTTTAATGAGACCCTCAAGGATATGAAAAAGCACAAACTAGAAATTAAACATACACTGACTGGAAATTAAAAAATATTATCCAGAAACACCAACAGCAACTAGAGATGTCAAGAACAAGTCAAAGATTTGGAATACAAAGAGGCAAAGGACAGCCTCCAGAGAAGCAAGAAGAGAAGAGATTCAGAAAGTTGAAGATAGTGTAAGTAAGCCTCTGGGACAACGAACTTCAAGCAAACCAACATATCAATTATGGGATGCCAGGAAGAGAGAGAGCAATACACTGGAAAACCTATTTGAAGAAATAATGACTGCAAACTTCCCCCACCTGATAAGAAATACATGTCCAGGAAGCTGCCACAGATACCCCAAACAAAAGGAACCAAAGAGGACCACACAAGACACAACATAATTAAAAGGCCAAGGGCAAAAGACAACGAGAGAATCTTACAAGCAGCAAGAGAAAAACAGTTAGTTACCTACAAGGGAGCACCTATATATTTATATGCTGATTTCTCAACCAGAAACTCTGCAGCAGACGGGAGTGGCAAGATAATATTCAAAGTGATGTAAAAGCAAGAACAAATAGGGATAACCAAGTTACTCTACCCAGCAAAGGTATCAATTCAGGAATTAAGGGCAGATACAAGAGCTTCACAGATAAGAAAAAGCTAAAGAGTTTCATCACAACAAACAGGATTAATGAAATGCTGAAAGGTATTCTTTAAAAAAGAGGAAAAAGAAGAAAAAAGTAAAGATAAAAATTATGAACATACAAATACATATCTATCCACAATGAAATCTAAAGTCAAGTGAATTAAAAATCTGAGAACGGAAATAAACTGGTGAATATATAGAATCAGGAGCAGAGAATGGAGGTGGATCTGATAATTCTCAGGGAAAAAGGTGTCTTTGGGGAGTCGGGGGGGGGTCTGGGAAGAGACTGGACAAAAATCATACACCTATGGATGATGACAGCGAGGGAGAGGTAAGGGCAGAGGAGGGGGGGAACTGGTTGGAGAGGAGATATAGGGGAAAAAGGAGGAACAATTGTAATAATCTGAACAACAAAGAATTTATTAAATTTGTTTTAAAAAAGATGTTGAAAAAAAATAGATGGTATTTGTTCTCTTTCTCTTCTCCCCCTCTGCCTTCCCTCTCTAAAATCAATTTTAAAAACGATTTTTTTAAAGTCCCCAATACAAGTTTTCATACCATCAGCTCACTACTTCCTCCAGAATTTGCACACCACTGTGAATGTCTAGACCTCTCACAACTTCAGACCCCAGTTTCATTGTCTCAGCTCTGCCCCTTCCTGCTCCACAGCACAGGACCTCTCTGGACTCGCCCATGACCTGGCCTATGGCACCCAGAGATGCTTTGATAGGTTCAGAAAGATCTGGCACAACCATGATTCCTGATGGACCCACAGCCCGGGAGAGCAGGCAGGCGGCTCTGAAACCTCCCTGCCCGTCTCTGACCTTGGATCCAATACTCACCACCCACATGCGCAGGGGAAATTCAGATACAAGTCACCCCTGTCCACTCTGCTCTGCACTTCCTGTGTCCTCAAGATCTCACAATCACTTCCACTCTCCCTTCACCTTCCTCGGGTCCTTGACCGGAGACCTGAGCTGCAGGACGTGAACAGGCGCCCTTGTTGAGGGGTTCGAACCTGGAGTCCAAAAATAAGACCACCGAGGCAGCTGATAAGATAAAAAAAAAAACATGCAAGGATTTTTTGAACCGGCCAGGACGGCCGCGAGGGCACCACACGCAGTGTCCACCCTCACGACCGCGCTTCACCAGGAGTAGGCATCCTTTTAAGGGCCAAACCACAGAAATTTTCCCTTTGTTCTAATTCTAAATTCTAAAGACTGGGAACAGCCCGCAGCTGCTCCAGCAACATCCTGCTGGACATTATTGGAATGTGGCCCTATCTTGGGAAAGCATATTGTACAGAACAGACCCACACGGAGTCAGTAAGCTCTAAGTTATCTACATTTCTTCTACTCCTGGAGCCACTGATCAGTGGGGAATCATCTCCTGTTGTCCTGGTCCACAGGCCCAGGAAAATTTACTTCTGTGAGTCTCCAGTTCTCAGTCTGAAGCGGAGGTAACCACCCTATTGTCCAAGCAAGCAAGTGCGTGCAGAAGCCAGAATTAGCAGGGTTTAAAATTCAAACAGCAGTTTTTACTAAGTATGGTGCACCCTAACCCCAGCTGCTGGTGGAGTGTACGGAGGAGGCGGGAGGGCCGCTGTGGCGGGGAGGGAGACGCGAACTCACCTCAGCTGAGCCCCTGAGGCAAGGCGCAGTTGCAGTTGGCACGCTGTGCGAAAGGATCTAGGCCGGAGAGGCCGAGCGGCTGGTAAGAAGCAGGGCGTGGGGAGGGGAGTAAAGGCCTCTGTCCGTTATGGACTGTGGGGAACCCGTGTGGCGGTGGCGCAGCGAACGTCACTCCCACCCACGTGAGGAGCTGACAGGCAAGACTCGGGCCTTCTCCTGCCAAGTATCTGCTCTGCCAGCTGCCCGCTGGATGGCCTTCGCCCCGAGCTGGAGTAAATTCTGGTGAGACCAATAGCTGCCCCGCGTGCGCCGCACGTGCCCCCCCCAGCTCTCCGGCATGAGGCCAAAAAAAGACCTTTTCTGACCTTTCTTGCTAAGCTTTGCAGTATTCCACACACAAGTCCTCTGGTAATTGGGTTCATAGTCCCAAGATGTGATGGGAAGGTTTCTCCCATCACACCAAGGAAAACAGCGACCATCTGCTGGTTAGTGGCCACTGGGAAATGACCTCCTCATGAAAAGACATCTTGAAAATGGCTACAAGAGTTGTCGTTTTCTGGTAAAGGTGTTGGGGGTCGAACCCTAGAGTCAAAAAATAAGACCACCGGAGGCTGCTGAGTGATTAAAAAAGCAGCAAGGATATATTGAACCCGCCAGGACGGCCGCGGGGGCAACCACAAACGCAGGTGGCCCACCCTCACAAACGAGCTGTCCAGGTGTAGGCAGACCTTTTAAGTTCCAAACCACAAAAATTTCCTTTGTTCTAAAAATTCTAAATTCTAAAAGGCTGTAACAGCCTGTGGCCGGAGGGGGGCTTCCCACCCTGCTGGACATTATTGGAATGTGGCCCCTATCTTGCAAAGCAGGATCTAACAGAATCAGACCCAAGCGGAGTCAGTAATCTCTAAAGGTTATCTACAGTTTCTACACCTGAGCCACTGAGTCAGTGGGAATCAATCCTCCTCAGGTTCTGGTCCACAGGCACAGAAAATTACCTCTGTGAGGTTTTCCTCCAGGTCTTAGTCTGGAACTGAGGTAACCACCCTATTGTCCAAGCAAGCAGGTGCATGCAGAAAAGCCAGAATAGCAGGTTAAAAAATTCAACAGCAGTTTTTACCTAAGTAGGATGTTTCCATACTTCAAAGGGACAGAGTCCTTTTAGAAAACACATTATCTGTGAGACCAATGCAGCTCGTCATAATACAGAGAATCTATATATACAGGTTGAATGTGGGTCATATATTTGAATAAAGAGTATGTAATAATATAAACTTTAAATCGTAATCTGTTGTTTAATTTTTACTTGAACAATCAATAAAGATAAATACACTTTTAAAACTGCGGCAGACTGAAATCCCCGCAAGAGTACCTGGTGTTTTTGTGTAATGTGAAGAACTACTGTAATTAAATAGTTAAGATAAATCATCCTTGTAAGGACATATTAAGGTTATAAGGTGACCAGATTTTAACATTTGGTAACGCGGGGGCGGGGGGAGTGTATCTTGATTAAGGTAAGTTGTAAGTGGTCACTTTCAGCAAGGCCGGGCGCTAGCTTTTTGCCGCCACTATATAAAATAACTAAAACTAGATACTGGTCGTGCAAATTCAAGAAAATCTTATGTATTATGAAAAAAAAAATAAATTACTTACCTAAAATATCTGAAAGCTGATTTGTAATGCATCACTTGTTTAACTAGCTTACTAGCACGCAGATCGATGTGTATCAATCTGAGAGACAGTTACAAAATGTTTTCCTCGTTGGCCAATCCCAAAAAATCCATTGTTCTTAAGTCCCAAACAATGGTGTCGAATTCAAACAACTGATCAACCAATGCGATCTTTGAATAAGCATTCAGTCAAATCTTTTTCTGCATCAGTGTATGACTCTGATTTTTAACTCTCAATTTGTTTATGTCCGGTATAATAAAAATCTTTTCTGATGTAGTGCCTTGGAATCCACCATAAATCCTACTTGTCATGGTGTATTATCTTTCTGATGTACTGCTGGAGCCATTTGCTAGAACTTTGTTGAGGATTTGCATCTATTTTATAGGGCATATTGGTTCTGTAACTCCTCTTTCCATTGTGTTTGTCTTATCTGGTTTGGTATTGGGTGATCGGCATCATAGAAGGAGCTTGGAAGTGTTCCTTTTCCTCCTTGAATTTTTGGAATAATCTGAGGAGGGATAGGTTTTATTCTCCTTGAATGTTTGGTAAAACCCTCTTCTGTGGAAAGCCGTCAGGCCCCGGCTTTTTGTTTGCCGGAAGCTTTTTTGATGACTTTCTGTTTTCCAATTATTTCCGTCGGCCATAGTTTTTATTTGGGCGCTATTGAGCCTGGATGAGATTTCTTCCTTGATTTATGATTTTTTTGTTGAAAGGTTGTTGTATTTTTTCTATCTAGGAATGAAAATGTCCATTTTCCTCCAGGTTTGTCCAGTGTTGTTGGAATAGAGCTGTTTGCCCAGTACTCAACTAGTATTTTGTTAACAATCCTTTGTAAACTCAGGGCGGGGTCTGTTGTTATTTCACCTCTTTTCATTCTGATTTCTGTTATTTGGGTCCTCTCTCTTTGTGCTCTTGGTGAGCCTGTCTAAGTCCATCAAGTCTTGTTTATTCTTTTCAAAGAACAAGCTCTTGGTTATGTTGAGCTTTTGTATTGGTTCTTTGTCTCTATGTCTGTTATCTCCGCGCTGATCTTTGTATTTCCTTTCCTGCGGTACACTGGCTTTTCGGCTCTCTTTTTTCTCTAACCCTCTTTGAGGGGTTGGAGGGTTAGGTATTTTGTTACCATTGTTTGTTTTTTTTTTTGTAATAGGCTTGTAGAGGGGGTCTATGAACTCCCCTCGTCACAAGACTGCGTTCCGCGCTGTGTCCCATAGATTATGGATTGTTGAGTGTTTTCATTGTCATTTGTTTCCCCCATGGATGATTTTTAATTATTTTCTCTTGATCCTCGTCTGGTGACCGCCAGGTCCTATGTTCAATAGCATTGCAGTTTAGTCCCCATGTGATTTTTGATTTCTTTGGATTATTTATGTTGTAGTTGATTCCCAGTTTTATGCACGGGATCTGAGAAGATGCTTGAGATAATTTCTATCTCTTTGAATTTTTAAGAGACGTTGCCTGGACCCAAATATGTCTATCGTTGAAATGACCCAGTCACGTGAAAAATGATATTCTTGGCTCTGTGAAATTTCCTAAAGATGTCCATTAATTCCATCTGTCTAGTGAGTCATTTAGATGGCTGTTTTCTTTGCTGATTTTATGTTTAGAGATTTGTCCAGATGATAGTGGGTATTAAAGTCTCCTACTATGATTGTATTCGGTCAATATCTCCCTTCATCCACAAAGGCCGTTGACAAGCCTTGTTGGAACATGTGTCTTATGCACTGCTGGTAACACAGCACAGTTCAGCCTCATGAAGCAAATGGGATCCTTAGTAAAAGATGGTTGAACATGAAACATCAGCTGTGGCTTTTCTTCCACGTTTTTAAATTTTTTCATGCTCACCACTGTATATATTTTCTCAGCTTCACTATATTTTCCTCAGTGTCAATGAATGACGAGGGTCTCACATTTGTAGGAAAAAGAATTTCATTGTAGCCAATGTTTTCAGCATAGCCATATCTAAGTTAATTCTCTCATCACTTGGGAATCAGTGCCTTTAAATTACCACCTAATGAGACCTACCTGTACTCACTTCATAGAGGCTTTTGTCTACTACTATCTAACACTGCTCATTGAATAACTCCATTATGCCTGTATATATTTTGCTCTAGCAATAATCGCTCCGCATATATACTGTTCATTCCACATGCGACAACATGGAACTGCATTAACCAGGTGAAACAATTATTTCCAAGCAAGGTTGTGAGACCCTAGTGATCTAAAACCTTTATCTCAGGTACAGAAGCCCACTTTCCAAACCTGAATAGTGCAGCATGGTACCTTCTATACAACAATACTTCAGCCAACATGATGGAGCCTTGGCCTGTTGGACTGAGGTTCAAAGGCATTCACTTCTGGAAGGGCCTGTACCGATCATTGGGGCTCATACCAATATATATACCAGCCAGGTGAGGTCATGTGTGGAAGGCCACCAAAGGATTTCTCTCTCACACACAGATTTTGTCTGAGTGTCTCTTCACCATCCTTCCACTCTCCAAAAATCAATGGAAAATCACTGAGATTGAGGGGTAACAACAGCAAAAAATTATGTAAAATTTATTCTTCCAGATATATGTCATATTTCTGGAAAAATACAATATCCCAGAAAATACAAATAAGTGTCATGTAAATAAAAAAAAAAAAAAAAAAAAAAAAAAAAAAAAAAAGTTAAGAGGGTCAGAACCTATTTGCAAGACGTGATGGATAAATTCTGAGGAACAACAAGACTTGGTCTCTACACCATCTATTTGTTTTACCAAGTGCCTAAATATATCACTACCTGTTTTCATCGGACCTGTCTGGCGGATCAGATGTTTATAAAAGCAAAGATACTATACACAGCAAATGCTCATCTCTATAAGATTCACCTTAATTTCCAAAAAAAATACAATAAAAAAGCAATAGAGGAAGTGCAACAAAAGTCAAAAAGAAAAAAAAAGTTAACAAAAGAACGATTTGACCAAAGAAAATATTCTCTAGGATGTTGACAAAGATAACCCTACACATACTGCTAGTATAAATGCAAAAAATGCACAATCAATTTTATATTCATTTTTTCAAAGAAATTGTACTGATTATTTAGAGAAAAAATTAAGTGAAGAAACACTATGATGAGAGTGCAAACTAGACAACACCCTGTGCACACCATCAAGTGATCGTAGCCTACAGCCAGGGCCCTTTTCCCCACTGGCAAAATCCAGGCCCAACACTGGGTTTGCAATCCAGCCTTTATATCTGACACTTGTTTTTGTGGGACAAGTCTGTTTACTGCAAGCTCTGGGTGTTTACCAGGATCTTTATGTTTAGTCTTTAACTTGTCCCTTGCCTTAAAGGTACTGCTGACTCATGTGTGTTCTCAAGGATGCTTACCCCTACTGATAGTAATCTGAAGTAATATTAACTCAAGAATTTGCTACTAAAAGCCTAAAGAGGCAGATAACGGGCTGTTTGGTTCTGATATGTAGGCAGCCACTAGGCCCGCACTTTCACAAAAAAACATGCAGAGTATCATTCATCCCATCGCTCATAGTCTGGCTGGTCCAGCCCTGCATTGTTAAGAAAACTGGAAAATCTTCCTCATTTCTGTAATCACGGATGTTCCAACAGTTTCAATATCAGTTTAGACTTCCAGGTTTATGTGAGAATTAAGAGAAAATCACAACCCTAGCTGATTTGGCTCAGTGGCTAGAGCATCACCCTTCAGATTGAAGGGCTAGGGTTCGATTCTGGTCAAGGAGCACATGCCTGGGTTTGGGGGGGGAGGGGGGCAGGCCTTGATCCCCAAAAGGGGTGTGCAGAAGGCAGAACAATCAATGATTCTCTCTCATCATTAATGTTTCTATCTCTTTCTCCCTCTCCTTTCCTCTCAGAAATCAATAAAAATGTTTAAAAAAAAAAAAAGAAGAAGAAAAAGAGAAAATCTCCAAAAGTAATCTCTCGAACTCCTGGCCCAGCAAGTACTAAGTTTGCAACTTTTATTGATCCTCGCCAGTCTAACTAAGTCCTGGTATAGCCTCATGTCACATTTAGCCACTGAGGTGCAGGAGCTGTAGTGATCTCCTGGAGATAAGAAAGGGGGAAAATAGCAGAACGTAAAGAAAAGAACCAATTGTGACGATAACACCTGGGGCAAAGTGAGAGGAAAGGGAACGAGGGAAAGAAAATGAGGAAAGGGAGAGGGAAAGGGAAAGTGATGTAGAGAACAGAAAAGGGAAGGGTATGAGGAAAGAGAAATAGATGCGGAAAAAAAGAGGGAAATGAAGAAGAAGGGAAAAGAAATAAATAAGGAAAAAGAAGGAAAAGGAGGAAAGAATAGAAGAAAGAAGAAGAGAAAGGAGCTATTGTATAGTGATTGGAAAGAATTGGAGGAGCAGAATAAAAAAGGGGAGTAGAGCATCGGGATAAGGAAGGAGAAAGGGAAAGGAAAAAAGAAGAAAAAGATGGGGAAAAAGAAAGAACAAATGAAGAAAGGAGAGAGAGAGAAGGAGGAAAATGAAAAGGGAAAGGATCAGATGAGAAAAAAGATGGAGATGGAAAGGAGAAAGGTATAAGGATGAGGGATATATGTTAAGTGGGAGGGAATTGGCGTAGGAATAAAGGTTGAGGGAGAATTCTTACTAGTGAAGAGATGGAAGAAGAAAAGCAAAAAGGAAAAAAATAAGAAGAGGAAGGAGAATCTAAGGAGGTGAGGAAAGAAAAGCATAAGAAAAAAAAGAATTAAAGGAAAAAATAACAAGGGGAAGAGCCCGGAATAAGTGGGAGGGATTATGAATTATTTTAAAGAAATAAAAAAAAGATAGTAATAAAGAAAGGTCACGAGAAACCACATTAAAAAAGAAAATGGGGCGGGGGTTTTTTGTGTCTTGTTTTGAAATAAAAATGAAAAGCCCATAACATAGGCGAAAGAGTGAGAATTTGGAAGAGAAAGGAAAGGAAAGGAAGCAAAAATAGGAAGAATATAAATTGAGGGTAATAGAAAGATGGTCATAAGGGGAGGAAGTAGATGGGAGAAGGTGTTTGCGAGGGGGGTGGGGGGTGGGGGAGGAGTGGAGGCACCATACCAATAAAAAAAAAAAGATTACAAATAATGAAGGAGAAAATAATTGGAGGGGAAGGAGGAACTCATTTGACAGTGAGAGAATAAACACACAAAGTAAACTCAAAAAAGAGGGAGGATAATGAAAGGGTAGGAAAAAGGTACTAAAGAAAATTAAGGACGAATGCAAAAGAAAAAAAAAAAAGAAGGCAATATAAGTTATTAATAAGAATAGGTGGATAAGAAGAAAGGGGATTATGGGTTAAATAAGGATAAGAAAAAGAAAACAAGAGTAAGCAGGTGCAAAAAAATGACGAAAAGGTAACAAAGAACAACAAGTAACACCTGAGTATAGTGAGTGCAGGTCAGTGAAAGGAAGTTGAAAGATCCTTCAGCGACACCAACACAAAACAGACCTTGATTTTTCCACCCTCCAAAGAACCTCCCACCCAAAATCCAAGGTGACCATAAAGAAGAGTGAGAGTCGAGTAATTAAATTATAGTATGGCATTTTAGAGTACGATAAAGAATAACAATTTTAAAAACATTGTGGACGTAAGAAACTAATGTAGGATACAATTACAAAGGGGAAGCTAACGCCATAACCGATGGAGTTATATGCAGGAATGAAAAAAAAAAAAAAAAGCAAACGAAGAAGAAAATATTGAAGAAACGGACAATAAAAGGGATAGAAAAAGAAAAAAAGAAAGTAGACGAAAGCAAAAGCCTCCTTACGAAAAACCAGGATCACCCCATTGTGTTTTGGGAGATGCGATATTATGGAGGAAATTCTAACACTAATTTTTATTATTGGGTATAATAATTTTACACATAAACCACAGAGCACCCCTCACAACTCTAGAGCACATCAGTTCCAACGAAGGGAGGTTATTAAAACGACTGGGGTTTAAAACAGGGCACATACGAGGAGAACACAAGACGCTCTTTAGCGACAAAGTGATAGAATATGTCAGCTATAAAATGCCCACACAAACGACCACACGTCGGAATAAAAGAAGAACACCAGGAAATAAATACCGAAAAGGACAAAAAAGTAAAGAACTCCCACATAAAAGAGCAAATAAAAAATCAAAAGAATGTTAATATCCCCTAAAGAAAGAAACCTAAGAAAAAGGGAAAAGCCCGGAAAAAACCGTAAGAAAAGAATAAAAAAAAAAAAATAATTACTATTATGAATAAGCAAAAAGAAATTAGAGAAGGATTAGTAAAGCTAGAAAAAGGTGAAATAATCACAAATGAGGCAAAGTGAATGTTGGTGAAAATACTGGATAGTAGAGAGCAAAAAGAAGTGAAATGAAGTGAAAGGAAAACTCGAATATTACAAAATAGAGAAATAAGTAAAGTGAAGAGAAATAAAGGAGATTTGAGGTTGAGGAAAAAAAAATATTAGGAAAACGTAACAAAGGAAAAAACAAGAGAAACCAGACAGAGGAATAATAATTATAGAAGACCACTCAAAATGAGTAAGTGGAAATTATAATAGTGAAAGAGACGTGGGTAAGAAAAAAGAGGGGGGGGTGAATTTGGATGTACAGTTGAGAAAGTTCAGGTAGGGAGAGAAGTTAGAAATAAATAAATTCAGAGTTTTTGGTCTGGTAAGGAAGTCTAAAGTTCTGTTGGTGGAAAGATGCTAAAGAAAAAGCTACGAAGAAAGATACAGCAAGCAGTGTGAAGGCAAAAGAGGAAAGAAAAAAGAGAAAGTTTAAGGTAAAAGACATATAAAAAAATGGAAGGAAAAAAGAGAAGAAGGAGGGTGTGGACTTAAGAAAGAAAGGGGACTAGTACTAGACAAAAAATAATAGCTAGAAACTGTGTTCGGAAAATAGTCAAAATCTCAAATTAAATTAAGAATCCAAAACCAGAAGGAAGAAAGAGAGAGCAAAAAAGAAAGCAGAAAATAAAGTTGAGTGAAACAACCTAAAGGAAAAGGAAAGGTGCCAAAAAATTATATGCGAGAAAAAAGGTAAAAAACGATGTAAAAGGAAGGACAAAGTAAATGAGAAGCCGTTAAAAGCGAAGGAAAAAAGAGGAGTCTAACAGATAAGGAAATGGGAAGGAGGAAAAATGAAGATCCGAGTAGAGATAAAGAAAAAAAAAAGGGTTAGGGGAAAAAAGGGATGAAGAAAAAAAAAGAGTGAAACTAAAAAGAAATGGGAAGCGGAAGGGAGATATAAGAAAAGAGACGAAGGGAGCAAAATAATTGAAAAACGTAGCAGCGGAAACAAGAATACTCAAAAAAAGCAAGTAAAAAGAGCTTAAAAAATTTAGAATACCAAGAGGGGGAACGCGGATGATGAAATCGTAGATAAATAGAAAAAGGAAATAGGGAAATTAAGATAAAGGGAAAGGAGAGCAATAAGAAAAAAAAAGAAAGGGAAAAAAAAGAGCCGGAATCAAACTAAGAAATGGAATAAAGGGAGTATAAAAGGGGAATGAGAAGAAAAGATGGGGCAGAAGAAAGGAAAGGGAAGGACAGGGAAAGAGCAAACACATAGAAGTGAACAATAAAGAATAGAAAAAAAGGTAGCCGGATTGAAAAAGTAATAAGGGGAGAAGTAAGATTGGGAGGGAGGGGTGAAGGGTGAATAAGGGGTAAAGAGAAGGGAGTGAAGGAGGAGCTAAAGAAATTAAGAGGAATATAAAATTCAGCAAATAGAAATAAGAGAAAAAAAACAGGAAGGAGATGGGAAAGAAGTAAATTATAAAAACTGAAAAAAATAAGAAGAGAAAGAGAGGAAAAAGAGAAAGAGCAGGAATTAAAGGAAAGGAAAGAGGGGGAAAAAAGGGGATTATAAAGGAGAGAAAAAAAAAGAAAGTTGGAAAAATGTCGTTTAGGTAACAGAGAACAAGTTTAGGTAGATTTTGTTGTTGCTTTAGAATCTGAAAGCAATCTAAGACATTGGCTTCTGAGAACCAAAGAGGTATAAACATAGACGGATACTTCTATAGCGCAAGTAAAGAGCGTAGAGATAAAAGAAAGAAGACAGTATGTCAAAATGTGTTGATCATATCCTACTCACTCTTACTTTCAGTGTTAGATGCAGCACATAAAAGCATCAAAAAGGAGAAAAACAAGGTAAAACCACCAACGCATGTTGCAGTTATTATGTAAGGAAAGGAGAACACTGTGTAGATTAATAAAGTTAAGTAACTTAATTGTACAGATGGTGATAAGATCTCTACCAAATTTCAAAGATGTATCACTAGTACCATATATCAATTACATTCACACCAGTATTAACATAGCAGATATTTCGTGCGATGACCTAACAAGAACTGCGAATACTCATAAACTCATATCATAGCGATTACAATTATAATTTTAACCTTATAGAGAAGAATTTAAAAAAATAGATCAAAAAGGAATTTCCAATTTAGAGGAAAGGTATAAGTAAAAAGACAATTATATTTACCGGTTTACATCTCGAAATCAAAATAAGATAAGAAAGCGAATCCTCCATCAAACAACAATAAAAATAGATCCCCGGCCAATTCCGAAAAAAAGGATTACTACATAAACATGGCATAGATAGATCTCTCTAAACAGACTTAATCATGTAATAATTCTATATCAGATTAAACTAGACTAGATAATTTGTGTAGACTTTTTATTTTTGAGCTCGGAAGAAGAGGATACGATCTTAAAAAGAAGCTGAAAATCTATATGATAATCCTGAAAAATAGTCTGTGTGATTCTTGCGGTTTACAATAAATTTCAAAAATTTTAGTCCTTTAGAGTGAGAAAGAATGAAGTTGTTCGAGTATCTAGTTGTCAGTTAAGATTGACTATGTTTGTGGGTAGCTATAGTAGAAGACTTGATATTGCTGCTGGGCCAGGTATAATATAGTCTTAACCGAGAGACAAAAAAAAATAATCTACGAAATTTTCTCTATAGATCAATGTGTGCAGATTAGCTATTTTGCAAATGTTTTATTTTAAGGATGAATTGTTAAGTCTTGTCAAAATTAGTAAACGATGTTGTGATTATATCGTTTATAACATTTGTTAAGATAAATAAGCGAGGTAGCATTGGTTAGTTTGGATATAGAAAGTTTATGCGTATTCACGCGATCTGTTAGGGTAGATTAAAGAGTGATGGGTGGTGTCGCGCTTTGTGAATTCAATGCTATTTTTGATTTTTTGGAAGATGTAACATAGAGAAGCAACATCATCATATATTAGTTGTCGTAAATTAAATAAAAAAAAATCTTTGTCGCCATCTCATAACAAAAAGAGTAATAGAAAGAATATTTTAGTTTTCTACTAAATTTTGATTTAGAAAAAGAGTGATCAACAGACAATGTATGTTGGAGCCGAATATTTTAACCGAGTGCATATCAGAGAATTATGTACAGATATCAAATTAAAAATAAAGGATGTGCCCCAGATTATTTTTAACTATTTTGCAGAGTCTAATGTGTCAACATATTATTTACGGCGTTAGTTGTAGTCGAAACCGTCACATAGAAGTAAATCGAAGAAATTAAGTAGAAATCCATAAAATGCTGTAAAGCGTAAAAAAAAAGTCAGCAAGACAAGATGGTGGATAGTGTGTTGTTGCTAACTATATTGTACTAAAGAGGCGGCACAAAATGAGATACAAGTTGTTGATTAAGTTGTAGTGTTTGTTCAAAGGGAAAACATTAGACTAAGATAAGCAAGGAACAAACCGGTAGAAGAGAATATTTAAAAAGATTTATCTTCTTTTGTAGATTAAACCGAAAAACGGAAGAGAAGAAGTATTAGAGATAATGAAAACAGAGGACGATTGCCACAAACCTATTTTTTTCAAAATAAAAACGAAGATCACGAAGTACGACCAATTGTAAACTCTTACCCTCCTCCACAAATCCACGAAAGGAAGATGCGGTAACTCTCCTTCTTCACTAGAAAAATTAACTATTTCCAATTCTTATCCAGGTGACTCGATATCTTCCAAAGAAAAGAAAAAAAAAGAGTTCAAGTTAAGGGGAAGACAAGATAGATTCTTGCACAGCTGAAAATTTAAATACATTCTTATTAGTGATTTTCAAAAATAGCAAGGAGCCGAGACAGGTAGTCTCATCAAAAAATATAGGAATTAGGAACAGGAGCAGAGAAGCAAGAAAGGAAAAGATCAAAGAGAAAAAAAAAACCAAGAAAGAGAGCTTAAATAAGGAGAGAAAGAAAGTTTTTTTGTTTTTGTAGCCACAAAGCAGAAGGATAGGGCGTAATTAGAGAAACTACTATGGAATTTTAAAAAAAGAGAGTGATGCACACTAGAAGTCGGAAAGAAATGAGCGTAAGCCTAAAAAAAGGAGAAAACAAAAAAGAGGTAGAAAAAGGGAAAGAATCAAGACAATAAAAAACAAAGTGACAAAAAGATGAGAAGAAGCTAAACTATTAATTGAAGAGAATATAAGCGAAGAATTCAAACGAGAAACGAGATCAAAAATTACCAAGATAAATGAGAATCAAGACCAAAAAAAAGAAATAGAAAAGAGGATTCAAAAATTTCCCAAATCCGCTACCCCGTTTCAAACAGAACTATAAATAACCCACTCAACTCACCACGCAGCAAAGAATAGTAGAAAGTTAAAACAAATATCTCTTTTACTTCAAGATGTTATTCTCCACAAAAAGAAAAGAGCTCTTGATGGAGAGGATAATTTACGAAGAAAAATAGAGAAAAAAAGAGGAACAACGCGAAGGGTCTGATAAAAATAAAAACAACAAGAATAAAAACAAAAAAATCTAGATACGTCACATAAGGAAAACACAAATACAACGGAAAGAAGAGAGATAAATAATAAAAGTCGATAAGCAAAGCCAAAACTAAACCAAGAGCTTAACCCCATAATTTCCCTTAATAAAGATAAAAGCGAAAATACATAAAAGACAACTAAGAATAATACTTAAGAAGTCTGAATTGGACTACTAAAAAAAGAAAGAAATAAGAATTAAATAAAAACATAGAACAACCAAGAAAATTAGAGGACTTAGGGGGATAGGTAATAGAAAGTTAAAAAAAAAAGGAAAACATACAACATGGCCCCAAAAGGTCCAGGATGATTACATCTCACCAAGGAGGACAGAAGCATAGTCTGGACAAAAGAAGACAGGCAGGATCTACTCCGTTTACTACTTCCACAAATGGCTTCGTTCGGACTTTCATGTCTGGCTATGTGAGTTTATGTAGACAATTAATATAATAAAGACACGCGATGTTCAGAGCGTCAAAATAACACGTGTGCGCACTGCTAAGGCTCTGCAGCATGAACAACATGAATGCATAAAGCAAGTGTGTGAAAGGTAGAGGTGCTAAGTTTTTAGAGAGGTTAATGTTATCTGTGACGCCTGGGAATCAGCGTAGAATGATCACTATTAAAAACTGAGTCGTACGCTAGTGTCCACCATTAAGCAAGAAGAAGTAGAATTGGGTGGAGTCGTCAATGGAAACAAGAACATTGTTGAACAAAATGGTTCCTAGTTATAAATGAAGACAAAGCCAGGCATCAAAACTACCCCCTCATCTCTTCACCACGGCAAATTTGTGGCTCAGGTCTACCCTGTCATGGATAAAAGTCATTTTTCCTCTGTTATGCATAAATGAATTTTGCCTCTTCCATCCTAGTTGAGATTGGATAAAGATCCAATCTTAAAAAGAATGGATGGTCAGCACTCTGGGTAGAACAACAAAGCACAAAGGAGATCACAGACAAAAGACCTATGAGGAGTGACATCACAAGATGGCAGAATCAGAGATAGAGAATCTTTCCCAGTAAATGGCTATCCATGAAAAAAACCAACCCAAGGAAATGGGAATAAAGTACCATGAATTTGGGCTCAGTGGATAGAGCATCAGCCTGCAGACTCAAGATCCAGGTTCGATTCCAGTCAAGGTCATGTACCTTGGTTGCAGGCACATCCCTATAAAGGGGTGTGTAGGAGGCACCTGCTTGAATTTTTCCTCCTCTGATCGATGTTTCTAACACTCTCGCCCTCCCCTTCCTACTATGTTAAAAATCAATAAAAGAACCCTAACCAGTTTGGCTCAGTGGATAAGTTGTCAGCCTGCAGAATGAGGGGTCCCACGGTTCGATCAGTCAAGGGCATGTTGCCTTGGATTGCGGCACTACTCAGGTGTTGTGTGCAGAAAGCAGCTAATATGATTTTTCTCTCTCATTGAAATTTCTAATTCTCTATCCCTCTCTCTTACTCCTCTGTAAAAAATCAATAAAATTATATTTTTCAATAAAATATATTTATTAAAAAAAAAGAGTACCATGAAGACCAGCAGTAATACAGAACACCATAAAAGAAAAACTGCCATAGAAAGGATAAACGGGAAAACTGGGGACAAACACATTTAAAGGGTACCTAATGTCAAAAACAGGGTTAAAAAATAACAAGTTAACTAAATAAATAAAGCACCCTAACCCTTTTTGGCTCAGGGGATAGAGTGTTGGCCTGCAAGATAAAGGGGTTCCCAAGTTTGTTTTCCGGTAAAGGGGCTTTGTACTGGGGTTTGTGGGCACATCCCCAGTATAAAATTCTTGAAGGTTTTCCCTTTAAGAAGAGGAAGAACAAGAAAAACGAAAAGGAAAAAAACCTTAGGGAAACAAAAAATTTCATATCTATCAACAAGGGGAATCTAAAAATCAATTGAATAACAAATTTCGAGGAACCAAATAATCGGGTGAAAAATAATAGAAAAAAGGGGCCCATGGAAAGGGATTTAGGCGAAAAACCTCGGGGGTAAAGGACGTGGGGGTGCGTGCCCAAGACGGGACAAAAATCTTTAACATTTAAAAGGATAGGAGAGGGGGCCGGGGGGGGGGGCCAACATGAGTTGGGTTTGGGGTGGAAACCGGGCGAAGGGGAGCTATGAAAGGAAAAAAGAGGACCAACTATAAAACTAAAACAATAAAGATTTTTTTTAAAATCAGAGGCAAAGTAAATAAGAAAACCCTACAAAGCTTATCATAACATTCAGAAAATGTAACTCAAAGGGGAAATTTTTATAGACAAAAATGCCTACTTTTGTCACAAAAGTTTCCCCAAAGAAACCAAAACATGGCATCCGGGAAACTGGAAACACAAGAAAAGTAAAACCCCAAAAAATTTCAAAGGACAGAAACCATCAATAAACAAAAAACAAAAATGAAAAAGGAGACAAGAAAAAAAGAATGGAATAACCCAAAAGGAAAATTTAAAAAAAAAAGATATAAAAAAGTGCAAGCCTTTAATTACCAAAAACAAAAAAAAAGAAACAAAAACCAAGACTCAAATAAGAAAAAAAAAAAGTACATGAAAGATAAACCCTGACAAACCCTTTCCCCTAGGGTCCACAAAAACATCAAAAGAAAATGTTTTGGGGGTTTCCCCTGACATGACCCTCCTTTAAAAAATTTTTTTCAAGATTTCCCCCGTGAGCTCCTGAAATTAATAAACAAATTCAGAGCCCTGTCCAGTGGCTCAGTTGTTGAGTGTGTGGTCCCAATTTCACCAAAATTGTGTGTTTATCCCCTATCAGGGCACAATTTTTTGGGGGCAACCAATGATGCATAGATGGGTTTGAAAGCACATCAATCCTTCCCCCTTTGCTTTCCTTTTTCTTTTCTCCCTTCCCCGTCTCTAAAATCAAAAAAGAAATCTGCCCCGTAATTTTTCACTGATTGAGCATTGACCATGAACTAGGAGGTCCAATTTGGGTTTCCCCTTTTAGGGGACAACCCCAATTTTTGCGAGCTCAATTTACCAGTGAGGTTCATGCAGGGGGCAGCTGATGAGTGAAATTTTCCCCCTCATCATTGATGTTTTTATCTCCCTCCCTTCTTCCCCTAGACAGCGGTTCTCAACCTGTGGGTCACGACCTCTTTACAAAGGGTTCCCCATAAACCCTCCTTCATATCAAAAAATTTTTAAAAAGATAAAATAACAGTAGCAAATTTACAGTTAAAGAAGTAGGGAACAAAAACAATTTTAAAGGTTGGGGGGGGAAATAAAAACATGAGGGAAATGTATTTAAAAGGGGTTGGGGGCCATTAAGAACTTGACAACTACTGCCTTTGGAAAAAAAAAAATGCATATATTTAAATAAATAAATACATAAAAACCTTTTCAGAATAAAAAATATCCCTACCCCCCTTACTTTTACTATAAGTGCTGGCTTTTGCACTGGAAAGGGGTATGGTTTTTATTTCCCCGTCCCAAAGGGTAGGTACTTAAATTGCAGGTCTGTTCCCTACTCTCATAAGCCACAAGGGGGAAAGGGAGCCAAAAGGGTTTTTTTCTCTCTCTCTCTCCCACACTCTCTTTTAAAAAAACAATAAATGGGAAAAAATCCCCCCCCCCACTATTTTGGGTTTAAGATAACACAAGAAAAAAGAAAATTTAAATTCATAAAAAAGGGCAGGATGCAAAAAAAACCCCAAAAAACAGTTCCAATTTTTACCACTAATAAATTTATTTCCCTTTTATGGAAAAAAAAAGGGAAACAAAAATTTTCAATAGCGATCCCCAAAAAATAAAAACCACAGGAAAAAATTCAAACAAAATGGAAACTCGGGACAATGAGTAAAAATAAGACAGTGAGAACGGAATGGCAAAAGCACAAATCATTTTAAAAACAAACCGTGTTCATGGGTCTTTAAAATGAATAAAAAGGAATAGCTTTTATTACCCCAAAGGCCCCAAAATACAAATTAAATACAAACCCAATAAAATCCAAAAGGGGATTTTTTCAAAGAAATGAAAAAAAAAATCTGGAAATGGAAAACAAAAAACCCCTTTATTAACAAAAGCAAACCTGAGCTAGGACAAAGCTTGGGGGCCTCACACTTCCTTTACTTTAATTTTTTACAAAAGAAAGCAACCAAACATTTTGTTTCTGGAGAAAAAACGATTTCATAAAATTTAAAAAGAACAGAACAAGAAAATAAAAATTTAAAACCCGGGGACAAACTTTTAACCCGGCAAAAATACTTTTTAACCCCGGCACATACTTTTAACCGGGCACAAACTTTTAAAAACCCAGGCA
>JAJQQW010000019.1:6355-22706 GCA_025583905.1 Ia io | reverse complement strand
CCTAGGAGGTGTGCGCTAGGGCTCAAACTGGACCTTGTCCTGTGAGGTGTGCGCTAAGGCTCAAACTGGACCTTGTCCTGTGAGGTGTGCGCTAAGGCTCAAACTGGACCTTGTCCTGTGAGGTGTGCGCTAAGGCTCAAACTGGACCTTGTCCTGTGAGGTGTGCGCTAAGGCTCAAACGGACCTTGTCCTGGAGGTGTGCGCTAAGGCTCTGGACTGGACTTGTCCTGGCTCAAACTGGGTGTGCGCTAGGGCTCAAACTGGACCTTGTCCTGTGAGGTGTGCGCTAAGGCTCAAACTGGACCTTGTCCTGTGAGGTGTGCGCTAGGCTCAAACTGGACCTTGTCCTGTGAGGTGTGCGCTAGGGCTCAAACTGGACCTTGTCGCTAGGCTCAAACTGGACCTTGTCCTGGAGGTGTGCGCTAGGGCTCAAACTGGACCTTGTCCTGTGAGGTGTGCGCTAGGGCTCAAACTGGACCTTGTCCTGTGAGGTGTGCGCTAAGGCTCAAACTGGACCTTGTCCTGTGAGGTGTGCGCTAGGGCTCAAACTGGACCTTGTCCTGTGAGGTGTGCGCTAGGGCTCAAACTGGACCTTGTCCTGTGAGGGGTGCGCTAAGGCTCAAACTGGACCTTGTCCTAGGACCTTGTCCTAGGAGGGTGTGCGCTAAGGCTGCGCTAAGGCTCAAACTGGACCTTGTCCTAGGAGGTGTGCGCTAGGGGACTCCTAAACTAGGGCTCAAACTGGACCTTGTCCTAGGAGGTGTGCGCTAGGGCTCAAACTGGACCTTGTCCTAGGAGGTGTGCGCTAGGGCTCAAACTGGACCTTGTCCTGTGAGGTGTGCGCTAGGGCTCAAACTGGACCTTGTCCTAGGAGGTGTGCGCTAGGGCTCAAACTGGACCTTGTCCTGTGAGGTGTGCGCTAGGGCTCAAACTGGACCTTGTCCTGTGAGGTGTGCGCTAAGGCTCAAACTGGACCTTGTCCTGTGAGGTGTGCGCTAGGGCTCAAACTGGACCTTGTCCTGTGAGGTGTGCGCTAAGGCTCAAACTGGACCTTGTCCTAGGAGGTGTGCGCCTTGTCCTAGGAGGTGTGCGCTAGGGCTCAAACTGGACCTTGTCCTGTGAGGCTCAAACTGTGCGCGCTAGGGCTCAAACTGGACCTTGTCCTGTGAGGTGTGCGCTAGGGCTCAAACTGGACCTTGTCCTGTGAGGTGTGCGCTAGGGCTCAAACTGGACCTTGTCCTAGTCGCTAGGGCTCAAACTGGACCTTGTCCTGTGGAGGTGTGCGCTAGGGCTCAAACTGGACCTTGTCCTGTGAGGTGTGCGCTAGGGCTCAAACTGGACCTTGTCCTGTGAGGTGTGTGCGCTAGGGCTCAAACTGGACCTTGTCCTAGGAGGTGTGCGCTAGGGCTCAAACTGGACCTTGTCTCAAACTGCGGACAAACTTGACCTTGTCCTGAGGTGTGTGCGCTAGGGCTCAAACTGGACCTTGTCCTGGAGGTGTGCGCTAGGGCTCAAACTGGACCTTGTCCTGTGAGGTGTGCGCTAGGGCTCAAAAACTGGACCTTGTCCTGTGAGGTGTGCGCTAGGGCTCAAACTGGACCTTGTCCTGTGAGGGCTCAAAAACTGGACCTTGCTAGGGCTCGCTAAAACTGGACCTTGTCCTGCTAGGGCTCAAACTGGACCTTGTCCTATGAGGTGTGCGCTAGGGCTCAAACTGGACTTTGTCCTAGAGGTGTGCGCTAAGGCTCAAACTGGACCTTGTCCTGTGAGGTGTGCGCTAGGGCTCAAACTGGACCTTGTCCTGTGAGGGGTGCGCTAGGGCTCAAACTGGACCTTGTCCTAGTGAGGGTGCGCTAGGGCTCAAACTGGACCTTGTCCTGTGGAGGTGTGCGCTAGGGCTCAAACTGGACCTTGTCCTGTGAGGGGTGTGCGCTAGGGCTCAAACTGGACCTTGTCCTAGGAGGTGTGCGCTAGGGCTCAAACTGGACCTTGTCCTAGGAGGTGTGCGCTAGGGCTCAAACTGGACCTTGTCCTGTGAGGGGTGCGCTAAGGCTCAAACTGGACCTTGTCCTGTGAGGTGTGCGCTAGGGCTCAAAAACTGGACCTTGTCCTGTGAGGTGTGCGCTAGGGCTCAAACTGGACCTTGTCCTGTGAGGTGTGCGCTAAGGCTCAAACTGGACCTTGTCCTGTGAGGTGTGCGCTAACTGGACCTTGTCCTGTGAGGTCAAAAACTGGGACCTTGTCCTGTGAGGTGTGCGCTAAGGCTCAAACTGGACCTTGTCCTAGGAGGTGTGCGGAGGGCTCAAACTGGACCTTGTCCTAGGAGGTGTGCGCTAAGGCTCAAACTGGACCTTGTCCTAGGAGGTGTGCGCTAGGGCTCAAACTGGACCTTGTCCTGTGAGGTGTGCGCTAGGGCTCAAACTGGACCTTGTCCTGTGAGGTGTGCGCTAAGGCTCAAACTGGACCTTGTCCTGTGAGGTGTGCGCTAACTGGACCTTGTCCTGTGAGGGACCAAACTGGACCTTGTCCTGTGAGGTGTGCGCTGGCTCAAACTGGACCTTGTCTAGGGGTGCGCGCTAAACTGGACCTTTGACCTGTGAGGTGTGCGCTGAGGGGTGCGCTAGGGCTCAAACTGGACCTTGTCCTGTGAGGTGTGCGCTAAACTGGACCTTCAAACTGGACCTTGTCCTGTGAGGAGGTGCGCTAAGGCTCAAAACTGGACTCAAACTGGACCTTGTCCTTGTCCTAGAGGTGTGCGCTAGGGCTCAAACTGGACCTTGTCCTGTGAGGTGTGCGCTAGGTGGACCTTGTCCTGTGAGGTGTGCGCTAAGGCTCAAAACTGGACCTTGTCCTGTGAGGTGTGCGCTAGGGCTCAAACTGGACCTTGTCCTTGTGAGGTGTGCGCTAGGGCTCAAACTGGACCTTGTCCTGTGAGGTGTGCGCTAGGGCTCAAACTGGACCTTGTCCTAGGAGGTGTGCGCTAGGGCTCAAACTGGACCTTGTCCTCAAACTGAGGTCCTGTGTGCGCTAAGGCTCAAACTGGACCTTGTCCTGTGAGGTGTGCGCTAGGGCTCAAACTGGACCTTGTCCTGTGAGGCTGTGCGCTAGGGCTCAAACTGGGACCTTGTCCTAGGGCTCAAACTGGACCTTGTCCTGTGAGGGGTGCGCTAAGGCTCAAACTGGACCTTGTCCTGTGAGGTGTGCGCTAGGGCTCAAACTGGACCTTGTCCTGTGAGGTGTGCGCTAGGGCTCAAACTGGACCTTGTCCTAGGAGGTGTGCGCTAGGGCTCAAACTGGACCTTGTCCTAGGAGGTGTGCGCTAAGGCTCAAACTGGACCTTGTCCTAGGAGGTGTGCGCTAAGGCTCAAACTGGACCTTGTCCTAGGAGGTGTGCGCTAGGGCTCAAAATCTGACCTTGTCCTAGGAGGTGTGCGCTAGGGCTCAAACTGGACCTTGTCCTGTGAGGTGTGCGCTAAGGCTCAAACTGGACCTTGTCCTGTGAGGTGTGCGCTAGGGCTCAAACTGGACCTTGTCCTGTGAGGTGTGCGCTAGGGCTCAAACTGGACCTTGTCCTGTGAGGTGTGCGCTAGGGCTCAAACTGGACCTTGTCCTGTGAGGTGTGCGCGCTAGGGCTCAAACTGGACCTTGTCCTGTGAGGTGTGCGCGCTAGGGCTCAAACTGGACCTTGTCCTGTGAGGTGTGCGCTAGGGCTCAAACTGGACTGGACCTTGTCCTGGACCTTGTCCTGGAGTGTGCGCTAGGGCTCAAACTGGACCTTGTCCTGTGAGGTGTGCGCTAAGGCTCAAACTGGACCTTGTCCTAGGAGGTGTGCGCTAGGGCTCAAACTGGACCTTGTCCTGTGAGGTGTGCGCTAGGGCTCAAACTGGACCTTGTCTAGGGGTCGCTAAAACTGGACCTTGTCCTGTGAGGTGCGCTAGGGCTCAAACTGGCCTTGTCTAGGGCTCAAAACTGGACCTTGTCCTAGGAGGTGTGCGCTAGGGCTCAAACTGGACCTTGTCCTGTGAGGTGTGCTAAGGCTCAAACTGGACCTTGTCCTGTGAGGTGTGCTAGGGCTCAAACTGGACCTTGTCCTGTGAGGTGTGCGCTAGGGCTCAAACTGGACCTTGTCCTGTGAGGTGTGCGCTAAGGCTCAAAACTGGACCTTGTCCTTGTCCTAGGAGGTGTGCGCTAGGGCTCAAACTGGACCTTGTCCTGTGAGGTGTGCGCTAGGCTCAAACTGGACCTTGTCCTAGGAGGTGTGCGCTAGGGCTCAAACTGGACCTTGTCCTTGTGAGGGGTGTGCGCTAAGGCTCAAACTGGACCTTGTCCTGTGAGGTGTGCGCTAGGGCTCAAACTGGACCTTGTCCTGTGAGGTGTGCGCTAGGGCTCAAACTGGACCTTGTCCTGTGAGGTGCGCTAGGGCTCAAACTGGACCTTTGTCCTGTGAGGTGTGCGCTGGAGGTGTGCGCGCTAGGGCTCAAACTGGACCTTGTCCTAGGAGGTGTGCGCTAAGGGCTCAAACTGGACCTTGTCCTAGGAGGTGTGCGCTAGGGCTCAAACTGGACCTTGTCCTGTGAGGTGCGCTGCGCTACTGGGCTCAAACTGGACCTTGTCCTGTGAGGTGTGCGCTAGGGCTCAAACTGGACCTTGTCCTGTGGAGTGTGCGCTAGGGCTCAAACTGGACCTTGTCCTAGAGGTGCGCTAGGCTCAAACTGGACCTTGTCCTAGGAGGTGTGCGCTAGGGCTCAAAAACTGGACCTTGTCCTGTGAGGTGTGCGCTAGGGCTCAAACTGGACCTTGTCCTGTGAGGTGTGCGCTAGGGCTCAAACTGGACCTTGTCCTGTGAGGTGTGCGCTAGGGCTCAAACTGGACCTTGTCCTGTGAGGTGTGCGCTAGGGCTCAAACTGGACCTTGTCCTGTGAGGTGTGCGCTAAGGGCTCAAACTGGACCTTGTCCTGTGAGGGTGTGCGCTAGGGCTCAAACTGGACCTTGTCCTAGAGGGTGCGCTAGGGCTCAAACTGGACCTTGTCCTAGGAGGTGTGCGCTAGGGCTCAAACGCTAAGGCTCAAACTGGACCTTGTCCTGTGAGGAGGGTGCGCTAGGGCTCAAACTGGACCTTGTCCTAGGTGTGCGCTAGGCTCAAAACTGGACCTTGTCCTGTGAGGGGTGTGCGCTAGGGCTCAAACTGGACCTTGTCCTGTGAGGTGTGCGCTAAGGGCTCAAACTGGACCTTGTCCTAGGAGGTGTGCCTAGGGCTCAAACTGGACCTTGTCCTGTGCTGCGCTAGGGCTCAAACTGGACCTTGTCCTAGGAGGTGTCCTAGTGTGCGCTAGGGCTCAAACTGGACCTTGTCCTGTGAGGTGTGCTAAGGCTAAAACTGGACTTGTCCTAAGGTGTGCGCTAGGGCTCAAACTGGACCTTGTCCTGTGAGGTGTGCGCTAAGGCTCAAACTGGACCTTGTCCTGTGAGGTGTGCGCTAAGGCTCAAACTGGACCTTGTCCTGTGAGGTGTGCGCTAGGGCTCAAACTGGACCTTGTCCTGTGAGGTGTGCGCTAGGGCTCAAACTGGACCTTGTCCTAGGAGGTGTGCGCTAGGGCTCAAACTGGACCTTGTCCTAGGAGGTGTGCGCTAGGCTCAAACTGGACCTTGTCCTGTGAGGTGTGCGCTAGGGCTCAAACTGGACCTTGTCCTGTGAGAGGTGTGCGCTAGGGCTCAAACTGGACCTTGTCCTGTGAGGTGTGCGCTAGGGCTCAAACTGGACCTTGTCCTGTGAGGTGTGCGCTAGGGCTCAAACTGGACCTTGTCCTGTGGCGCTAGGGCTCAAACTGGACCTTGTCCTGTGAGGTGTGCGCTAGGGCTCAAACTGGACCTTGTCCTGTGAGGTGTGCGCTAAGGCTCAAACTGGACCTTGTCCTGTGAGGTGTGCTAGGGCTCAAACTGGACCTTGTCCTGTGAGGTGTGCGCTAGGGCTCAAACTGGACCTTGTCCTAGGAGGTGTGCGCTAAACTGGCTCAAACTGGACCTTGTCCTGTGAGGTGTGCGCTAGGGCTCAAACTGGACCTTGTCCTGTGAGGTGTGCGCTAGGGCTCAAACTGGACCTTGTCCTGTGAGGTGTGCGCTAAGGGCTCAAACTGGACCTTGTCCTGTGAGGTGTGCGCTAAGGCTCAAACTGGACCTTGTCCTAGGCTCAGGACCTTGTGTGAGGTGTGCGCTAGGGCTCAAACTGGACCTTGTCCTGTGAGGTGTGCGCTAAGGCTCAAACTGGACCTTGTCCTGTGAGGTGTGCGCTAGGGCTCAAACTGGACCTTGTCCTGTGAGGGTGTGCGCTAGCCTTGCCTAGGGCTCAAACTGGACCTTGTCCTGTGAGGGTGTGCGCTAGGGCTCAAACTGGACCTTGTCCTGTGAGGTGTGCGCTAGGCTCAAACTGGACCTTGTCCTGTGAGGTGTGCGCTAGGGCTCAAACTGGACCTTGTCCTGTCCTGTGCGCTAGGCTCAAACTGGACCTTGTCCTGCTAGGGCTAGGGCTCAAACTGGACCTTGTCCTGTGTGCGCTAGGTGTCCTAGCGCTAGGGCTCAAACTGGACCTTGTCCTGTGAGGTGTGCGCGCTAGGGCTCAAACTGGACCTTGTCCTGTGAGGTGTGCGCTAAGGGCTCAAACTGGACCTTGTCCTGTGAGGTGTGCCTAAGGCTCAAACTGGACCTTGTCCTGTGAGGTGTGCGCTAGGGCTCAAACTGGACCTTGTCCTAGTGAGGTGTGCGCTAGGGCTCAAACTGGACCTTGTCCTGTGAGGTGTGCGCTAGGGCTCAAACTGGACCTTGTCCTGTGAGGTGTGCGCTAGGGCTCAAACTGGACCTTGTCCTGTGAGGTGTGCGCTAGGGCTCAAACTGGACCTAAGGTCAAACTGGACCTTGTCCTTGTCCTAGGAGTGGTTGCGCTAGGCTCAAACTGCGCTAGGGCTCAAACTGGTCCTAGTGAGGTGTGCTTAGTCAAACTGGACCTTGTCCTGAGGGTGTGCGCTAGGGCTCAAACTGGACCTTGTCCTGTGAGGTGGCGCTAGGGCTCAAACTGGACCTTGTCCTGTAGGGGTGTGCGCTAGGGCTCAAACTGGACCTTGTCCTGTGAGGTGTGCGCTAGGGCTCAAACTGGACCTTGTCCTAGGAGGTGTGCGCTAGGGCTCAAACTGGACCTTGTCCTAGGGCTCAAACTGGACCTTGTCCTGTGAGGTGTGCGCTAGGGCTCAAACTGGACCTTGTCCTGTGAGGTGTGCGCTAGGGCTCAAACTGGACCTTGTCCTGTGAGGTGTGCGCTAGGGCTCAAACTGGACCTTGTCCTAGTGAGGTGTGCGCTAACTGGGACCTTGTCCTGTGAGGTGTGCGCTAGGGCTCAAACTGGACCTTGTCCTGTGAGGTGTGCGCTAGGGCTCAAACTGGACCTTGTCCTAGAGGTGTGCGCTAGGGCTCAAACTGGACCTTGTCCTGTGAGGTGCGCTAGGGCTCAAACTGGACCTTGTCCTAGGAGGTGTGCGCTAGGGCTCAAACCTTGTCCTGTGAGGTGTGCGCTAAGGCTCAAACTGGACCTTGTGTGCGCTAGTGAAACTGGACCTTGTCCTGTGAGGTGTGCGCTAGGGCTCAAACTGGACCTTGTCCTGTGAGGTGTGCGCTAGGGCTCAAACTGGACCTTGTCCTAGGAGGTGTGCGCTAGGGCTCAAACTGGACCTTGTCCTGTGAGGTGTGCGCTAAGGCTCAAACTGGACCTTGTCCTAGGAGGTGTGCGCTAGGGCTCAAACTGGACCTTGTCCTGTGAGGGGTGCGCTAGGGCTCAAACTGGACCTTGTCCTGTGAGGTGCGCTAGGGCTCAAACTGGACCTTGTCCTGTGAGGTGTGCGCTAGGGCTCAAACTGGACCTTGTCCTGTGAGGTGTGCGCTAGGGCTCAAACTGGACCTTGTCCTGTGAGGTGTGCGCTAGGGCTCAAACTGGACCTTGTCCTGGAGGTGTGCGCTAAGGGCTCAAACTGGACCTTGTCCTGTGAGGTGTGCGCTAGGGCTCAAACTGGACCTTGTCCTAGGGGTGTGCGCTAACTGGACCTTGTCCTGTGAGGTGTGCGCTAGGGGCTCAAACTGGACCTTGTCCTGTGAGGGGTGCGCTAGGGCTCAAACTGGACCTTGTCCTGTGAGGTGTGCGCTAGGGCTCAAACTGGACCTTGTCCTGGGGTGCGCTAGGTGTGCCTTGTCTAGGGCTCTCAAACTGGACCTTGTCCTAGGAGGTGTGCGCTAAGGCTCAAACTGGACCTTGTCCTAGGAGGTGTGCGCTGTCAAACTGGACGCTAGGGCGCTAGGGCTCAAACTGGACCTTGTCCTGTGAGGTCAAACTGGACCTTGTCCTAGGGCTCAAAAGGCTCAAACTGACCTTGTCCTTGTGCGCTAGGGGTCAAACTGGACCTTGTCCTAGGTGGGCTAGGGCTCAAACTGGACCTTGTCCTGTGAGGTGTGCGCTAGGGCTCAAACTGGACCTTGTCCTAGGAGGTGTCGCTAAAAACTGGACCTTGTCCTGTGAGGTGTGCGCTAGGGCTCAAACTGGACCTTGTCCTGTGAGGTGTGCGCTAGGCTCAAACTGGACCTTGTCCTGTGAGGTGTGCGCTAGGGCTCAAACTGGACTGGACCTTGTCCTGGAGGTCCTGTGAGGTGTGCGCTAGGGCTCAAACTGGACCTTGTCCTAGAGGGTGTGCTAAGGCTAAACTGCTCAAACTGGCGCTTGTCCAAACTGTGTCCTGTGGGTGTGCGCTAAGGCTCAAACTGGACCTTGTCCTAGGAGGTGTGCGCTAGGGCTCAAACTGGACCTTGTCCTGTGAGGTGTGCGCTAGGGCTCAAACTGGACCTTGTCCTGTGAGGTGTGCGCTAGGGCTCAAACTGGACCTTGTCCTGTGAGGTGTGCGCTAGGGCTCAAACTGGACCTTGTCCTAGGAGGTGTGCGCTAGGCTCAAACTGCCTTGTCCTAGGAGGGTGCGCTAAACTGCTCAAACTGGACCTTGTCCTAGGAGGTGTGCGCTAGGGCTCAAACTGGACCTTGTCCTGTGAGGTGTGCGCTAGGGCTCAAACTGGACCTTGTCCTGTGAGGTGTGCGCTAAGGCTCAAACTGGACCTTGTCCTGTGAGGTGTGTGCGCTAGGGCTCAAACTGGACCTTGTCCTAGGAGGTGTGCGCTAGGGCTCAAACTGGACCTTGTCCTAGGAGGTGTGCGCTAAGGCTCAAACTGGACCTTGTCCTAGGAGGGAGTGCGCTAGGCTCAAACTGGACCTTGTCCTGTGAGGTGTGCGCTAGGGCTCAAACTGGACCTTGTCCTGTGAGGTGTGCGCTAGGGCTCAAACTGGACCTTGTCCTGTGAGGTGTGCGCTAGGGCTCAAACTGGACCTTGTCCTGTGAGGTGTGCGCTAAGGCTCAAACTGGACCTTGTCCTGTGAGGTGTGCGCTAGGTGCGCGCTAGGCTCAAACTGGACCTTGTCTAGTGAGTGGTGTGCGCTAGGGCTCAAACTGGACCTTGTCCTAGGTGGTGCGCTAGGGCTCAAACTGGACCTTGTCCTGTGAGGTGTGCGCTAGTCAAACTGGACTAGGGCTCAAAACTGGACCTTGTCCTGTGAGGTGTGTGCGCTAGGGCTCAAACTGGACCTTGTCCTGTGAGGTGTGCGCTAAGGCTCAAACTGGACCTTGTCCTAGAGGTGTGCGCTAGGCTCAAACTGGACCTGGCTCAAACTGGACCTTGTCCTAGGAGGTGTGCGCTAAGGGCTCAAACTGGGACCTTGTCCTGTGAGGTGTGCGCTAAGGCTCAAACTGGACCTTGTCCTGTGAGGTGTGCGCTAGGGCTCAAACTGGACCTTGTCCTGTGAGGTGTGCGCTAGGGCTCAAACTGGACCTTGTCCTGTGAGGTGTGCGCTAGGGCTCAAACTGGACCTTGTCCTGTGAGGGTGTGCGCTAGGGCTCAAAAACTGGACCTTGTCCTAGAGGGTGTGCGCGCTAGGGCTCAAACTGGACCTTGTCCTAGAGGTGTGCGCTAGGGCTCAAACTGGACCTTGTCCTGTGAGGTGTGCGCTAGGGCTCAAACTGGACCTTGTCCTCAAACTGGACCTTGTCCTGTGAGTGTGTGCGCTAGGGCTCAAACTGGACCTTGTCCTGTGAGGTGTGCGCTAGGGCTCAAACTGGACCTTGTCCTGTGAGGTGTGCGCTAGGGCTCAAACTGGACCTTGTCCTGGAGGTGTGCGCTAGGGCTCAAACTGGACCTTGGAGGTGTGCTTGTCAAACTGGACCTTGTCCTAGGAGGTGCGCTAAGGCTCAAACTGGACCTTGTCCTGTGAGGTGTGCGCTAGGGCTCAAACTGGACCTTGTCCTGTGAGGTGTGCGCTAAGGCTCAAACTGGACCTTGTCCTGTGAGGTGTGCGCGCTAGGGCTCAAAAACTGGACCTTGTCCTAGGAGGTGTGCGCTAGGGCTCAAACTGGACCTTGTCCTGTGAGGTGTGCGCTAGGGCTCAAACTGGACCTTGTCCTGTGAGGTGTGCGCTAAGGCTCAAACTGGACCTTGTCCTGGAGGTGTGCGCTAAGGCTCAAACTGGACCTTGTCCTGTGAGGTGTGCGCTAGGGCTCAAACTGGACCTTGTCCTGTGTGCGCTAGGGCTGGACCTTGTCCTGCGCTAGGGCTCAAACTGGACTTGTCCTGTCGCTAGGGCTCAGGACCTTGTCCTAGGAGGTGTGCGCTAGGGCTCAAACTGGACCTTGTCCTGGTGCGCTAGGGCTCAAACTGGACCTTGTCCTAGGTCTAAGGGCTCAAACTGTGCCTTGCTAGGGGGTGCGCTCAAACTGGACCTTGTCCTGTGAGGTGTGCGCTAAGGCTCAAACTGGACCTTGTCCTGTGAGGTGTGCGCTAGGGCTCAAACTGGACCTTGTCCTAGTGAGGTGTAGCGCTAAACTGCTCAAACTGGACCTTGTCCTGTGGTGCGCGCTAGGTGTGCGCTAGGGCTCAAACTGGACCTTGTCCTGTGAGGTGTGCGCTAGGGCTCAAACTGGACCTTGTCCTGTGAGGTGTCCTGTGAGGACCTGTGCCTGCGCTGCGCTAGGGCTCAAACTGGACCTTGTCCTGTGAGGTGTGCGCTAGGGCTCAAACTGGACCTTGTCCTGTGAGGTGTGCGCTAGGGCTCAAACTGGACCTTGTCCTGTGAGGTGTGCGCTAGGGCTCAAACTGGACCTTGTCCTGTGAGGTGTGCGCTAGGGGCTCAAACTGGACCTTGTCCTGTGAGGGTGTGCGCTAGGGCTCAAACTGGACCTTGTCCTGTCCTGTGCGCTAGGTCAAACTGGACCTTGTCGCTAGGGCTCAAACTGGACCTTGTCCTGTGAGGTGTGCGCTAGTGGCTCAAACTGCTCAAACTGGACCTTGTCCTGTGAGGTGTGCGCTAAGGCTCAAACTGGACCTTGTCCTGTGAGGTGTGCGCTAGGGCTCAAACTGGACCTTGTCCTCAGGTGTGCGCTAAGGCTCAAACTGGACCTTGTCCTGTGAGGTGTGCGCTAAGGCTCAAACTGGACCTTGTCCTGTGAGGTGTGCGCTAAGGCTCAAACTGGACCTTGTCCTAGGAGGTGTGCGCTAAGGCTCAAACTGGACCTTGTCCTGTGAGGTGTGCGCTAGGCTCAAACTGGACCTTGTCCTGTGAGGTGTGTGCGCTAAGGCTCAAACTGGACCTTGTCCTGTGAGGTGTGCGCTAGGGCTCAAACTGGACCTTGTCCTGCTAGGGCTCAAACTGTGCGCTAGGAGGTGTGCTCAAACTGGACCTTGTCCTGTGAGGTGTGCGCTAGGGCTCAAACTGGACCTTGTCCTGTGAGGTGTGCGCTAGGGCTCAAACTGGACCTTGTCCTGTGAGGGGTGCGCTAAGGCTCAAACTGGACCTTGTCCTGTGAGGTGTGCGCTAGGCTCAAACTGGACCTTGTCCTGTGAGGTGTGCGCTAGGGCTCAAACTGGACCTTGTCCTGTGAGGTGTGCGCTAGGGCTCAAACTGGACCTTGGACCTTGTCTCCGCTAGGAGGTGTGCGCTAGTGTGCGCTAAGGCTCAAACTGGACCTTGTCCTGTGAGGCGCTAGTGCGGACTAGGGCTAGGGCAAAACTGGACCTTGTCCTGTGAGGTGTGTGCGCTAGGCTCAAACTGGGTGTGTCCTAGAGAGGGCTCAAACTGGACCTTGTCCTGGAGGTGTGCGCTAAGGCTCAAACTGGACCTTGTCCTAGGAGGTGTGCGCTAGGGCTCAAACTGGACCTTGTCCTGTGAGGTGTGCGCTAAGGCTCAAACTGGACCTTGTCCTAGGAGGTGTGCCTTGTCCTAGGGCTCAAACTCAAACTTGTCCTTGTCCTGTGAGGTGTGCGCTAGGGCTCAAACTGGACCTTGTCCTGAGGTGTGCGCTAGGGCTCAAACTGGACCTTGTCCTGTGGAGGTGTGCGCTAGGGCTCAAACTGGACCTTGTCCTGTGAGGTGTGCGCTAGGGCTCAAACTGGACCTTGTCCTGTGAGGTGTGCGCTAGGGCTCAAACTGGACCTTGTCCTGTGAGGTGTGCGCTAAGGCTCAAACTGGACCTTGTCCTAGGAGGTGTGCGCTAGGGCTCAAACTGGACCTTGTCCTTGTGAGGTGTGCGCGCTAGGGCTCAAACTGGACCTTGTCCTGTGAGGTGTGCGCTAAGGGCTCAAACTGGACCTTGTCCTGTGGTGTGCGCTAGGGCTCAAACTGGACCTTGTCCTGGGAGGTGTGCGCTAGGCTCAAAAACTGGACCTTGTCCTGTGAGGTGTGCGCTAGGGCTCAAACTGGACCTTGTCCTGTGAGGTGTGCGCTAGGGCTCAAACTGGACCTTGTCCTGTGAGGTGTGCGCTAGGGCTCAAACTGGACCTTGTCCTGTGAGGTGTGTGCGCTAGGGCTAGGGCTCAAACTGGACCTTGTCCTAGGGGGTGTGCGCTAGGGCTCAAACTGGACCTTGTCCTAGGAGGTGTGCGCTAAGGCTCAAACTGGACCTTGTCCTGTGAGGTGTGCGCTAAGGCTCAAACTGGACCTTGTCCTGTGAGGTGTGCGCTAAGGCTCAAACTGGACCTTGTCCTGTGAGGTGTGCGCTAGGGCTCAAACTGGACCTTGTCCTGTGAGGTGTGCGCTAGGGCTCAAACTGGACCTTGTCCTGGGAGGTGTGCGCTAGGGCTCAAACTGGACCTTGTCCTAGGAGGTGTGCGCTAGGGCTCAAACTGGACCTTGTCCTGTGAGGGGTGCGCTAAGGCTCAAACTGGACCTTGTCCTGTGAGGTGTGCGCTAGGGCTCAAACTGGACCTTGTCCTGTGAGGTGTGCGCTAGGGCTCAAACTGGACCTTGTCCTGTGAGGTGTGTGCGCTAGGGCTCAAACTGGACCTTGTCCTAGGAGGTGTGCGCTAGGGCTCAAACTGGACCTTGTCCTGTGAGGTGTGCGCTAGGGCTCAAACTGGACCTTGTCCTGTGAGGTGTGCGCTAGGGCTCAAACTGGACCTTGTCCTAGGAGGTGTGCGCTAGGGCTAGGGCAAACTGGACCTTGTCCTTGTCCTGAGGGTGTGCGCTAGGGCTCAAACTGGTCCTGTTGTCCTAGGAGGTGTGCGTCCTGTGAGGGCTAAGGCTCAAACTGGACCTTGTCCTGTGAGGTGTGCGCTAAGGCTCAAACTGGACCTTGTCCTGTGAGGTGGCTCAAACTGGACCTTGTCCTGTGAGGTGTGCGCTAAAACTGGACCTTGTCCTGTGAGGTGTGCGCTAGGGCTCAAAAACTGGACCTTGTCCTAGGAGGTGTGCGCTAGGGCTCAAACTGGACCTTGTCCTGTCCTAGGAACTGGTCCTGTGAGGTGCGCTAAGGCTCAAACTGGACCTTGTCCTGTGAGGTGTGCGCTAAGGCTCAAACTGGACCTTGTCCTGGGCTCTAAAAACTGGACCTTGTCCTGTGAGGTGTGCGCTAGGGCTCAAACTGGACCTTGTCCTGGTGTGCGCTAGGGCTCAAACTGGACCTTGTCCTGTGAGGTGTGCGCTAAGGCTCAAACTGGACCTTGTCCTTGTGCGCTAGGAGGTGTGCGCTAGGTGTGGCTAAGGGCTCAAACTGGACCTTGTCCTGTGCGCTAGGGCTCAAACTGTTGCGCTAGGGCTAGGGCTCAAACTGGACCTTGTCCTGTGAGGTGTGCGCTAGGGCTCAAACTGGACCTTGTGTGCGCTAGGGCTCAAACTGGACCTTGTCCTGTGAGGGTGCGCTAGGGCTCAAACTGGACCTTGTCCTGTGAGGTGTGCGCTAAGGCTCAAACTGGACCTTGTCCTGTGAGGTGTGCGCTAAAACTGCTCAAACTGGACCTTGTCCTGTGAGGTGTGTGCGCTAGGGCTCAAACTGGACCTTGTCCTAGGAGGTGTGCGCTAGGGCTCAAACTGTCCTAGGACTGGGACCTTGTCCTGTGAGGGTGCGCTAAGGCTCAAACTGGACCTTGTCCTGTGAGGTGTGCGCTAGGGCTCAAACTGGACCTTGTCCTGTGTGCGCTGGGCTGGACGCCTAGGAGGTGTGCGCTAAGGTCCTGTAACTGGACTGGACCTTGTCCTGTGAGGTGTGCGCTAGGGCTCAAACTGGACCTTGTCCTAGGAGGTGTGCGCTAAGGCTCAAACTGGACCTTGTCCTTGTCCTAGGAGGTGTGCGCTAGGGCTCAAACTGGACCTTGTCCTGTGAGGTGTGCGCTAGGGCTCAAACTGGACCTTGTCCTAGGAGGTGTGCGCTAGGGCTCAAACTGGACCTTGTCCTAGTGAGGTGTGCGCTAGGGCTCAAACTGGACCTTGTCCTGTGAGGTGTGCGCTAGGGCTCAAACTGGACCTTGTCCTGTGAGGTGTGCGCTAGGGCTCAAACTGGACCTTGTCCTGTGAGGGAGCGCTAGTGCGCTAGGGGTGTGCGCTAAGGCTCAAACTGGACCTTGTCCTAGTGTGCGCTAGGCTCAAACTGGACCTTGTCCTGTGGAGGTGTGCGCTAGGGCTCAAACTGGACCTTGTCCTAGTGAGGTGTGCGCTAGGGCTCAAAACTGGACCTTGTCCTGTGAGGTGTGCGCTAGGGCTCAAAACTGGACCTTGTCCTGTGAGGTGTGCGCTAGGCGCTAAACTGGACCTTGTCCTGTGAGGTGTGCGCTAAAAAACTGGACCTTGTCCTGTGAGGTGTGCGCTAAGGGCTCAAACTGGACCTTGTCCTAGGAGGTGTGCGCTAGGCTAAACTGGACCTTGTCCTGTGTCTGTGCGCTAAGGCTCAAACTGGACCTTGTCCTGTGAGGTGTGCTCTAAAAAACTGGACCTTGTCCTGTGAGGTGTGCGCTAAGGCTCAAACTGGACCTTGTCCTGTGAGGTGTGCGCTAGGGCTCAAACTGGACCTTGTCCTGTGAGGTGTGCGCTAAGGCTCAAACTGGACCTTGTCCTGTGAGGTGTGCGCTAGGGCTCAAACTGGACCTTGTCCTGGAGGTGTGCGCTAGGGCTCAAACTGGACCTTGTCCTGTGAGGTGTGCGCTAGGGCTCAAACTGGACCTTGTCCTGTGAGGTGTGCGCTAAGGCTCAAACTGGACCTTGTCCTGTGAGGTGTGCGCTAAGGCTCAAACTGGACCTTGTCCTGTGAGGTGTGCGCTAGGGCTCAAACTGGACCTTGTCCTAGTGAGTGTGCGCTAGGGCTCAAACTGGACCTTGTCCTAGGAGGTGTGCGCTAAGGCTCAAACTGGACCTTGTCCTAGGAGGTGTGCGCTAGGGCTCAAACTGGACCTTGTCCTAGGAGGTGTGCGCTAGGGCTCAAACTGGACCTTGTCCTGTGAGGGGTGCGCTAGGGCTCAAACTGGACCTTGTCCTGTGTGCGCTAGGGCTGGACCTTGTCCTGTGCGGTGTGCGCTAGGGCTCAAACTGGACCTTGTCCTGTGAGGTGTGCGCTAGGGCTCAAACTGGACCTTGTCCTAGGAGGTGTGCGCTAGGGCGCTAAGGCTCAAACTGGACCTTGTCCTGTGAGGGGTGCGCTAAGGGCTCAAACTGGACCTTGTCCTAGGAGGTGTGCGCTAAGGCTCAAACTGGACCTTGTCCTGTGAGGTGTGCGCTAAGGCTCAAACTGGACCTTGTCCTAGGAGGTGTGCGCTAGGGCTCAAACTGGACCTTGTCCTGTGAGGTGTGCGCTAAGGCTCAAACTGGACCTTGTCCTAGGAGTGTGCGCTAAGGCTCAAACTGGACCTTGTCCTAGGAGGTGTGCGGTAAGGCTCAAACTGGACCTTGTCCTAGGAAGTGTGCGCTAAGGCTCAAACTGGACCTTGTCCTGTGAGGTGTGCGCTAAGGCTCAAACTGGAC
>JAJQQW010000018.1:60963682-60967077 GCA_025583905.1 Ia io | reverse complement strand
TGGGGGGGGGGTGGGGGGGGGGGGGGGGGGGGGGGGGGGGGGGGGGGGGGGGGGGGGGGGGGGGGGGGGGGGGGGGGGGGGGGGGGGGGGGGGGGGGGGGGGGGGGGGGGGGGGGGGGGGGGGGGGGGGGGGGGGGGGGGGGGGGGGGGGGGGGGGGGGGGGGGGGGGGGGGGGGGGGGGGGGGGGGGGGGGGGGGGGGGGGGGGGGGGGGGGGGGGGGGGGGGGGGGGGGGGGGGGGGGGGGGGGGGGGGGGGGGGGGGGGGGGGGGGGGGGGGGGGGGGGGGGGGGGGGGGGGGGGGGGGGGGGGGGGGGGGGGGGGGGGGGGGGGGGGGGGGGGGGGGGGGGGGGGGGGGGGGGGGGGGGGGGGGGGGGGGGGGGGGGGGGGGGGGGGGGGGGGGGGGGGGGGGGGGGGGGGGGGGGGGGGGGGGGGGGGGGGGGGGGGGGGGGGGGGGGGGGGGGGGGGGGGGGGGGGGGGGGGGGGGGGGGGGGGGGGGGGGGGGGGGGGGGGGGGGGGGGGGGGGGGGGGGGGGGGGGGGGGGGGGGGGGGGGGGGGGGGGGGGGGGGGGGGGGGGGGGGGGGGGGGGGGGGGGGGGGGGGGGGGGGGGGGGGGGGGGGGGGGGGGGGGGGGGGGGGGGGGGGGGGGGGGGGGGGGGGGGGGGGGGGGGGGGGGGGGGGGGGGGGGGGGGGGGGGGGGGGGGGGGGGGGGGGGGGGGGGGGGGGGGGGGGGGGGGGGGGGGGGGGGGGGGGGGGGGGGGGGGGGGGGGGGGGGGGGGGGGGGGGGGGGGGGGGGGGGGGGGGGGGGGGGGGGGGGGGGGGGGGGGGGGGGGGGGGGGGGGGGGGGGGGGGGGGGGGGGGGGGGGGGGGGGGGGGGGGGGGGGGGGGGGGGGGGGGGGGGGGGGGGGGGGGGGGGGGGGGGGGGGGGGGGGGGGGGGGGGGGGGGGGGGGGGGGGGGGGGGGGGGGGGGGGGGGGGGGGGGGGGGGGGGGGGGGGGGGGGGGGGGGGGGGGGGGGGGGGGGGGGGGGGGGGGGGGGGGGGGGGGGGGGGGGGGGGGGGGGGGGGGGGGGGGGGGGGGGGGGGGGGGGGGGGGGGGGGGGGGGGGGGGGGGGGGGGGGGGGGGGGGGGGGGGGGGGGGGGGGGGGGGGGGGGGGGGGGGGGGGGGGGGGGGGGGGGGGGGGGGGGGGGGGGGGGGGGGGGGGGGGGGGGGGGGGGGGGGGGGGGGGGGGGGGGGGGGGGGGGGGGGGGGGGGGGGGGGGGGGGGGGGGGGGGGGGGGGGGGGGGGGGGGGGGGGGGGGGGGGGGGGGGGGGGGGGGGGGGGGGGGGGGGGGGGGGGGGGGGGGGGGGGGGGGGGGGGGGGGGGGGGGGGGGGGGGGGGGGGGGGGGGGGGGGGGGGGGGGGGGGGGGGGGGGGGGGGGGGGGGGGGGGGGGGGGGGGGGGGGGGGGGGGGGGGGGGGGGGGGGGGGGGGGGGGGGGGGGGGGGGGGGGGGGGGGGGGGGGGGGGGGGGGGGGGGGGGGGGGGGGGGGGGGGGGGGGGGGGGGGGGGGGGGGGGGGGGGGGGGGGGGGGGGGGGGGGGGGGGGGGGGGGGGGGGGGGGGGGGGGGGGGGGGGGGGGGGGGGGGGGGGGGGGGGGGGGGGGGGGGGGGGGGGGGGGGGGGGGGGGGGGGGGGGGGGGGGGGGGGGGGGGGGGGGGGGGGGGGGGGGGGGGGGGGGGGGGGGGGGGGGGGGGGGGGGGGGGGGGGGGGGGGGGGGGGGGGGGGGGGGGGGGGGGGGGGGGGGGGGGGGGGGGGGGGGGGGGGGGGGGGGGGGGGGGGGGGGGGGGGGGGGGGGGGGGGGGGGGGGGGGGGGGGGGGGGGGGGGGGGGGGGGGGGGGGGGGGGGGGGGGGGGGGGGGGGGGGGGGGGGGGGGGGGGGGGGGGGGGGGGGGGGGGGGGGGGGGGGGGGGGGGGGGGGGGGGGGGGGGGGGGGGGGGGGGGGGGGGGGGGGGGGGGGGGGGGGGGGGGGGGGGGGGGGGGGGGGGGGGGGGGGGGGGGGGGGGGGGGGGGGGGGGGGGGGGGGGGGGGGGGGGGGGGGGGGGGGGGGGGGGGGGGGGGGGGGGGGGGGGGGGGGGGGGGGGGGGGGGGGGGGGGGGGGGGGGGGGGGGGGGGGGGGGGGGGGGGGGGGGGGGGGGGGGGGGGGGGGGGGGGGGGGGGGGGGGGGGGGGGGGGGGGGGGGGGGGGGGGGGGGGGGGGGGGGGGGGGGGGGGGGGGGGGGGGGGGGGGGGGGGGGGGGGGGGGGGGGGGGGGGGGGGGGGGGGGGGGGGGGGGGGGGGGGGGGGGGGGGGGGGGGGGGGGGGGGGGGGGGGGGGGGGGGGGGGGGGGGGGGGGGGGGGGGGGGGGGGGGGGGGGGGGGGGGGGGGGGGGGGGGGGGGGGGGGGGGGGGGGGGGGGGGGGGGGGGGGGGGGGGGGGGGGGGGGGGGGGGGGGGGGGGGGGGGGGGGGGGGGGGGGGGGGGGGGGGGGGGGGGGGGGGGGGGGGGGGGGGGGGGGGGGGGGGGGGGGGGGGGGGGGGGGGGGGGGGGGGGGGGGGGGGGGGGGGGGGGGGGGGGGGGGGGGGGGGGGGGGGGGGGGGGGGGGGGGGGGGGGGGGGGGGGGGGGGGGGGGGGGGGGGGGGGGGGGGGGGGGGGGGGGGGGGGGGGGGGGGGGGGGGGGGGGGGGGGGGGGGGGGGGGGGGGGGGGGGGGGGGGGGGGGGGGGGGGGGGGGGGGGGGGGGGGGGGGGGGGGGGGGGGGGGGGGGGGGGGGGGGGGGGGGGGGGGGGGGGGGGGGGGGGGGGGGGGGGGGGGGGGGGGGGGGGGGGGGGGGGGGGGGGGGGGGGGGGGGGGGGGGGGGGGGGGGGGGGGGGGGGGGGGGGGGGGGGGGGGGGGGGGGGGGGGGGGGGGGGGGGGGGGGGGGGGGGGGGGGGGGGGGGGGGGGGGGGGGGGGGGGGGGGGGGGGGGGGGGGGGGGGGGGGGGGGGGGGGGGGGGGGGGGGGGGGGGGGGGGGGGGGGGGGGGGGGGGGGGGGGGGGGGGGGGGGGGGGGGGGGGGGGGGGGGGGGGGGGGGGGGGGGGGGGGGGGGGGGGGGGGGGGGGGGGGGGGGGGGGGGGGGGGGGGGGGGGGGGGGGGGGGGGGGGGGGGGGGGGGGGGGGGGGGGGGGGGGGGGGGGGGGGGGGGGGGGGGGGGGGGGGGGGGGGGGGGGGGGGGGGGGGGGGGGGGGGGGGGGGGGGGGGGGGGGGGGGGGGGGGGGGGGGGGGGGGGGGGGGGGGGGGGGGGGGGGGGGGGGGGGGGGGGGGGGGGGGGGGGGGGGGGGGGGGGGGGGGGGGGGGGGGGGGGGGGGGGGGGGGGGGGGGGGGGGGGGGGGGGGGGGGGGGGGGGGGGGGGGGGGGGG
>JAJQQW010000018.1:60903682-60958682 GCA_025583905.1 Ia io | reverse complement strand
GATGGTGGGGGAGGGGCGAGGGAGAAGAGGAATAAAGGTGAAGAGATCGAGGGGGGGGCGGGGGAGACAATTAAAAAGATCGCTGGGGCGGTGAAAGGGGTGGGGCATAGGGGGGTAAGCGGGAGGGGTGGGGAGGGGACTCCAGGAGGGGTTGTGACACTGGATGGTGCGGATGGGAAAGGGGGTTGGCGGGGTGGGATTGGGGGGCGGTGGTAGGGATGGGGTGGAAAAAAAGATGGGATGTCAGATGCCTAATGGTAGGTGAGGGTGGGTAACGGATGGTGGGGAAGGGAGAAGGGGGGGTTGATAAGAGTGGAGGGGCGGGGAGGGGGGGGCCAATAAAACCAATATCTCCTAGGGGAAGGGCGGGGTGGGATGCAAGAGGGGAGGACAAATGAGAACAGGGAGAAGGGGGTGGGAGAAACGTTGCCTCAAGAAAGAGAAAGGTGGAGGGGAAACGAGGTGCGGTGGGGGGGTGAGGGATAAGAGTGGAATGGCGGGAGGGGGGGCGGAGGGGGTGGATGGGGGGGGGGGGGAGGGGGGGGGGGTGGGGAAAAAAGGGAGGCGGGTAGGGGGAGGAGAGGGGCGGTGGGAAAGGAGGGGGAGGGGGGGGAGGGGGGTCGAGGAGTGGGGGGAAGAGAGGGGGGGGGAGTCGGATAGGAAACACGGTGCTATCAAGAAGGGGAGGGGGGAAGGGGAGGCAGGAGTGAGGGGGAGGTGAGAAGAGGAAAGATGAGAGGGGTGCAGAGGAGAGTGGATGGGAGGGGAGGAGGGAGGGCTGCGGGGGGCGGGGGGGGGGGGAGTGGAGAGGCGAGAGATGGGGAGAGAAAGAGAGAGGGGAGGGCGGGGTGAGGGTGGGGGGAAGAGGTGGAAGGGGGAGGGAGAGAAGGGCAGGGGGGAGGTTGGGGGGGGGGAGGGGGGGGGACCGAGGGAAACCTTCTACGGGGGGGGGGGAGGGGGTCGGAGTGGAAACTTTAATGTCAATGGGGGGGAGGGCCCCACCCCTAGGGGGGGTGGTCGAGAGAGAGGGGAGGGCGGAGAGGGAAGGAAACAGAAAAAAACAAAAAAAAAACAAGAAGTGGCAAATGCAGACAATACACAAGTTCCCAAGGGAACGCACACTAAAGTATATAAACCAAATTCTATGACAAAAAAAAAGAGAAAAAGACAAAGATACAAGTGGATCGCCCAAAAGCAAAAAAATCTAATACAAAAACCGCAGCTTAAGAACGAAAAACAAATATATATCATGCATCGAACAATCCTCTTTGAAAACACTTCAACTAAATCAGGAGACCGAAGATAAAAAAAATCAAACCACCAAACAAACAAAAAATACAAAATTCAGAGAAAGACAAAATGAAAAAAAGAAAAAGAAAACAAAATAAAAGTAGAGAACGAAAGAAAATAACCAATAAGAAAAGCGAAAACCCAAACCTACAAACAAGAAAAAGTAAGAAAAGAAAAAAACAAGTTTTTTTTTAACAAAAAACAAGAGAAATGTCCAGACAGAAAATAAAGAAGAAAAAAACCACAGCCAATAGCAAAAGAAGTAAAAAAAGAAATACCTTAAAAAAAAAGACAACACAACGGGAAAAAATAAGAAAAAAACAGAAACACTAAAACAAAAAAGAGAAAAAAAAGAAAAAAAAAAACTCAGGGTGAGAAAAAACAATTTCAAATAAAGATAAAAATATAAAGAAAGAGAAAACAAAGAAAAAAAAAACCCCTTGTACAAAAGCCAAACATCTAAAAAAGTTTATTGTAACAAGTAAAAGTGAACAAAATAAAAAAAAAGAGTAAATATTAAAAAAAAACTAAAACATAAAAGAACAACAAAAAAAAACTAACTAGCTCATAACAAAAACACTAAGAAAAAAAAAAAAAAACTGAGAACAAAAAACAACAGAAACAAAACACACATGAAAAAAAAAACGCAAAAAAAAAAAGAATAAAAATTAAAGATAAAAAAAAAACAAAAAAATACAAAAAAAAGGGAAAACAAAAACAAAAAGAAAAACTGTAATAACAAAAGAAAAAATAAATCCAAATAAAAACAACAAAACTATAAAAACAAAAAAAAAAAAAACAAAAAACAAAAGAACAAAAAAAAAAAAAAATAAAGATAAAAGTACCCTAAAGAAAGTATCAAAAAAGGATTATAGAAAAATAAAAAAAGGAGGAACAAGAACAATAAAAAAAAATAAACCGATTAAAAATAACAATTGAGGAATAAGTTATTGAATGTGTAGAGACATCAAAAATAGATGCCTAAAAATAATAAAACAAAACAACAATTATATGAGTAAAAAACCGTATACCCCCCCCCCCTGGTCCTTACAGGTTCACCACCCCCGTTGATTCCAAAAAGGCCCCAACGGGGGCCCCCCCCCCATTTAACCCTGGGGAAACAGCCATGAGGAGTGTGGGGAAGGCCTGCTGGGCTAAAGAATATAAAAGCGGAAAAACGCATTATCACCCGGCTAAAGGGGCCCCCACCAAAGAAAAGAATTGGGGCCCCTGGCAAATAAATTGAAGAAAGATTCCTTACCGGAATAGTCCCCGAGGCCCGGAATCTAAAATTTTAGCCGGCAAATTAGAAATTAGTTAAACCCCTTGTTGAATAGGTTCCCCCAATAGAAGCCCCCGATTTGCACAGTTGATAAGAGACCCTGGGGGGCCCCCGCCCAAAGGACCCCCTCCCCATGATCGACAAGCGTCCCCCCAACGTGATTATGAGGTGAAACGTGGGATGCCAAGTCGCCCGGAAGGAACCACCCCTCTGGAGAGGTAGAGAGCGGGTGTGATGGAACCTGCTGAAGCCCCCTCCCTGGCCCTCGGAAACCACCTGGAAGGTATTGTCCCACCCCACCCATATCTCCTCTCTCCTCTGAAAGGAGGCCATTGGTCCCCTTTCTATCCCCCCGCCCCGGTCTCCGCCAACTCCCCTATCGTTTACGAAAAGGGCGCCCTCGCCCACCGCCCTAAATTCACTCACCCACACCCTGCCCCTTCGTGGTTAAGCCCCCGCGCTGTGGAGGCTCCACCGAATTTGTTGGTGGGGTCCAACCGAGGGCGTGCCCAAAATGGGTGGCCCATGGTAAAGTAAGGATCAACCGCTATTGTCCTACCACGCGGCCCCTATGAGATTACAAACCGGCCGGGGGCCCCCGGTTCATTTGGGCAATGGTCGCCCAAAACCGCTAATCCCTAGTATCTTGGCAACTACCTCTGGCAAGTGGCATCCTGGAGTTACGCCCCCCTGGGTTGAACCCCCGGGCATCCAGTAATACATCCCGCTTCCCAGAGCACGAAACTCAGCCAATACATTACAATTACCCCATCCGCTGGAAGTGTTGCCACGACTGCAAACCTCTCCCCCCCCTCCCCCTTGAAATGGACCACCCCACTTGTATTGGCAAAAAAATCCCCCTGCCAGCGAACTGGCAGGAATTCCTTGGGGAGGGGTCCCCCCCTCCCCCATTATGTTTACGCTGACAAGATCCCCACCCTCCCCCCCACCCCCAATGGAGCCCCCCCCTGGCTCCCCAATTGCCCTTCACTCCTCCACCCCTTCCTTCCCCTGGGGTTTAACATCCAGCCAACTCATCGTCGACCCCCCCCACCCCCTCCCCCCCTGGACCCCCCAAACCCCCAATATTGGTGGGCACCCCCCCCCACGTCCTCCCTGAATTAGGGGTGGGGGCCTGACTAACCCCTCCCCTCCCCCCTCCCCCCCAGTGCCAGCTCCCCACCATTGATCAGCCCTCCCCCACAACACCTGGAACAGCTAGGGGCAGTGGCCTGTGCTGGACGCCCAACCAACCTACAATGCATGCCCCCCCCCTGCCCCCCCCTGCCAGTGGTTGCGCCCCCCACCCCCCCCACACCCCTGATGTGGCACTGAAAGGTTCCCCCCCCCACTAATTTTCGTGGCCCCGTTGCCGAGGCTGCATTCCCACTGCCGCCCACAAGCCCAACTCCCCATTGGCCCGGCCCCGCATGTGGGGCCCCCGGATCAGCCTCCCCCCCCACCACTCCCCCCCTTGAATATGACTGTGGCCTTTTCCTCCTTCCCCAGAGCCAAGCTTCCTTGTCCACCCTTTCTGGTTCCCCCAACGTCGGCCCTCCCCCACATTACTCTTCTCCAAATCAATGGGGCAAGACTGGGGTACTAAAGATTGCCAACAAGCCCCCTACCCCGGGGATGGCTGTGGGCACCCCCTGCCCCCCTAGTCCACCACCTGCCCCTGCCCTCCCCCCCCCTACCCCCATTTGGGGGCGGGACCACCCTCCCACCAGCCCCCAATAGCACCTCCAAGCCCCTCCCCCCCCCACCGGCTAACCCCACTGCCCTGGATTTTTAAGAAAGCCTTGATTGGGGGGGGCCCCCCTGCTGGCCAACCTCCCCTCCTGGTCTTCCTTTTCTCCCCCCGACAGGTCCCCAGCCTCCCATCCCTGCCCCCCCCGATTGGGGGGCAGGGCCCGCCCGGACCCCCCCCAACCTTGGTGCAACAATAATTCCATGCACAGGGGACCCCTTTTAGTAATTCCTGGGTAAAAGAAATTTACTATAAAATACCAATGAATATTTGAACCTAAAGAAAGAATTGGGGTGATATATTATAAGGTGTTTTTGGGAAAATGGGGAGAGGAAGATTTGGTAGATAAGTAAAAATTCCCCCCTCACCCTATCAATGGAAAGTAAAGAGGGAATATCCCATAGATATCAAAAAAGGTTTTTAATACGATAAAATTAACATATGATACAGTACCATTTTTGTTACCAAATGAAAACTATGACAAGGTAAAATATTCCCCCTGGAAAAAAAAAAAAATGGCCTACAGAACTTTTAACAACAAAGTGTAAAAAAAAAAAAAAGGACAGGACAGATAAAAAATCTCCCCTGGTATTTGTTTTCGCTCTCCTCCCCCAAAATTCTCCTGTAAATATTTACCTTTTTAAAAAGCATGTGCATGGTTTTATTTTAGGAATGCCAAATTAAAAATTAAAGTCACTTATTTAATACCAAAAAAATAAAAAAATTGGAGGAAAAGCCATTTAAAAAAAACACAACTTCCCCCCCCAAAGCAAGAGGGAAGGTTTTGTTTGCAAAAAAGGAAGCCCACCCCACAGCCCCCCCTGACCATGAAAGCTTGCTTAACAATTAACCCCCTGGTTCCCATGATCTACCCAAGTTAGCTTTTGGAATCTATTTCTATTTTGTTTTGCTTTCCCCAAGTTTTTTAGTAGCAGCATAGGCAGCAGCTGTAGGGAGCTTACGAGAAGGAGCTTCCCCTAGAATCCCCACTACCAAAACGAGGTGTCCCCCCCTTAAACCAATGAAGAAAGGTTATTTCCCCCTGAAATAGGGTAAAGGAATTTGGAAGAAATACAATAAAAAGTTGCAGGCCCCCATATTTGCTGGAAACCCCTTGAAAAAAAAAAAAGCCAAGCAAGATACTAATACAATAACCAACAACCAATAGGAGCTCCCAAATGCAACTTTTCAACCTTCCCCTTGAAACATAACAAAAAGCCATAATTCTTTGGAAATTAAAGCAAAACTTTCCAAAATCAAGTGACAATTTTCCACTCTTTTCCCCAATAACGGGGGAGCAGGAAGATAATTTGCAGAACAATCCCTAACTAAGAAAGTGTAAAAATCTACGAGTCCCCCGGGCAATGAAGGTCCTGCCTGGAGGTTAAAACCGCTTGGCCAGGGGCCCCCCTAAAAAAAAAAAAAACTGGTATGGTCGCTTCTATGGGTGACGCTGAATCCCCAGGTCCCCTGGTAAATGGTTTTTTACATATAATTTGAATATGTGCAAAAACCCCTACCCCAATGAAAATTTTATAAGAGCAGCTTAGGGATACATTTAGAACCCCCCCATGGCAGGTCCCACCCAATTTAAAAAAAAAACCTGGAAATTTTAACACAGGCTTTTGGAACATCAATATCAGTAATGATGGAGTGGCAAAAAATCAGACCCAATAAAATCCTGTTAGAAAAAAGTTCAAATAAATCCTGAAGTTGGGGCAGCCAATGGAGGAAAAAACATAGCCCCTTGGACCACAACTCCCTTCACCCTAAAAAAAGGAATTCCCCCCCATGGGAAGAGTACCAAGGAGACTGCGAATCACACAACCAACAAGGTTTAAGGTTTTTGTAACAAAACTATTCCATGAAAATGAAAAGCAACTACAGGTAAAACATAACCTGGCCCAGGCCCCCAGTTTCCCAACCTCCCTGGAGCCCCCCTTGTCCAATCCAAGCCCCTTTTATAAAAATTAACTAATCTGTCCTCCACTGGAAAGAAAATCCCCAACATAATGAACTAGATAGGCCTGGGAGCGAAATGATATAACCGGAGGTTAAGTAATTAAAGGGCCAATGGGGAAGGACATATATGAAAGGGAAGCCAATCATCCCCTTCAAATGCTTTAACCCAAACAATAAACAGTTTTTCTTGCAGTTTATTTTTTGAATAACCCCATTGTGAAAAAAATCAAGTGGTAAGGTAAAAGGGAAATAGGTGACAAAGATTTCCCCCCTGTGGCAATGATGAAGAAAACGCAAATGAAGCAATTCCAGTTATATAGGCGAAGTGTTCCTTTACAGAGAAGTTATGTTTGCTCTCTTCCATCTCGATGGAATTTGGGAGTTGTTCTATCCCCTAGCCAGCACTTTAAAACCTTAACCTGCCCACAAGAAACCTCCAGTTGAATCCACCCCATTTTTACCCTGATTTAGGCCCGGAAGATTAAAATCCTTTTTACCTAAAACAAGAAACCATGTGGGGCCCCTCCCCTTGGAACATCGAACATTCCCAAGTCATGGTCAGGTAAGTCCCATGGCATTGGCCACGACCCCCCCCTTTCCTCCAAACGAGGGGGCCCCTAATCAGATCCCACCCCAAGAGGGCAACTGTCCCATAGAAACCCTTGAAAGGTTCACCATCCTACCCCATAATAAACCACTTTTTATTTAAAAATTGCCAAAGTTTTTTCCCCCCTTCACAGGAAAATACCTTACCCCCGCGTCCTCTAGAACCCCAGTCCCCCCCCCCAAGTGGCCCCCCAAAGTTGTCTCCACCCGTAAAAACCCCTGTGGGGCAAGGTCCTTCAGTATTGACAGATTTTACAAACCCTTTGAGCCCCAAGGAAAACTCAGCCCAAGACTCAAAATGACCCCCATGGGCCAAAAAAGGATGTGGCCTCTTTCCCTAAAACTATTTTCAAATACTCTTGGGGGTCCCCCCCGGCCAAGCCCCAAAAAAAATCCCGTTGGTGCGGGAAAAGCAGAGTTGAGAAAAACCACAGACGGGAACCTGAAGCAAAAAAATGGAAACCAATTGATTTGCGAATTTTTCTCGCACCTTTAGTGAAAAATATTAGAAACCAAAAAGGCTGAACCCCACTGAACAAAAAACTGAAGAGTTGGCCCTAGTGAGCATCCGAATCCTGCGGCCCCTTTGGTATATTGCAGCCAACTGTAAAAGCCCCCCCCAGATTCCTATGAAAATAAGACTTGAGCGAAAAGTAACTGTCCCCTCAAGCCCAGAGTGATAAGCCCAGGAAGGGAATCAAATGCTTGGCCAGAGACCCCCCTGAACGTAAAAACGAGCCCTCAAGTGCGAAAGCCCCCCCCCTGTGGAGGTTTACCGGCCATTGGAGTGCAAGGGCAGTGTAACTCTTGGGTCCCCGGAGGGGGCCCCCCGAAACTCCCGGTGGGCTGGGGCCAGTGCTTGCAAAAAAACTGGCCTCCCTGAGGGGATTAGGAAAAATGGAGGGCCCTCATTAGCAACCTTCTCCCCAATGGGGGAAAGCCTCTTACAAAAAGGAAACCCCCCCTCCCCCCCCCCCCCACTAGGCGAAATCGAACAGGCCTCCCCCCTTCGTTGCCTGGAAAAAAAAGTAAAAAAGAACCAAGCCCACGCAAATTTGCCCCAAGTGGTGTTAAGAAACACAAAAGGGTGGCCTGCAAGGGGGTTTTATCCCTTGCTTTGAGCCGCTTGCCAAAAGACCCCCCCCCCATTAAAACAAGTGGGTAAGGGGTTAGGCCCCAACGGCAACCCCCCTCAGCGGGGGTTGAGCAAATCAGACCCCCTAAATGTGCAACCTTTTTGTGGAGGATTGGTGAGGAGTCCCCAAAAAGAATGACCCCCCACAATGCCCAGCATTGGGATTTAGTGGTGCCACCTTCTTGGGAGGAAAAGGAAGCCCACTGGTCTCGGGAGCCTTGAGACCCAGAACCCCCCCACCCAGGAAGCCACACTGAACAAAGACCCCCCCGGCCAGTCCCCAGAAAACAGGTCCCCCCAATTGAGCCATTTGGGGAAGTGAAACGCCTGGGCCGCGTTAGCCCCCCCACCGGGGAATTTGCTAAACCACTTATTTCCTAATATTAGATGGCCGGAAAAAACAAACTAAGGACTTAAGTGTTTTCAGCTGTGAGCAAGACCCACCCACCAACCCAGGACTAAATTTCATCTCAATTCCCCTCCTCCCACTTTCAATCCTCTGCCAAGATATTTTTTTTCCCATTTGAATTTCCTGAGGGGCCCTGAGGTGGGGGAACAGGCCCCCGCCCAGAGGCCCGGAGGGAAAAAACCCAATGGGAAAGTGGAAAAAAGGGAGAACACTTGGGGTATATGGGTTTTTTTTTCCACCCCGCAGGTGGCCCTGTAGGGGGCAAGGGGATGGAGCCAGCCCCTGGCAAAACCCCACCCTGAATTTAGTGGAGCCCTTTGACCCCCCCCAAATGGAAACCCCGAGACCCCCTTGTTAAATTAAATCCGCACCAGCCTGTTGCGCATCTAGTGGGCTTTTAAACCCCAAAACCCGCTGACCTGGGTTTGATTAAGCTACCCCATAAGCCATTATGGGACCCCAGATCCTCCACAACTGCACTCCCAAGCCACCTGTTGCAAACCTCGACCAGCCCCGAGTGCGTGTAGCCCCTGGGGGCACCTTAATTATGGAGGTCGGGTGTTCCTCCAATGGGGGTCGGAGGCGTCCCTGGTAGGGGGGTGGTGGGTGTGGGTGTTGGGACCCCCCTTTTGGGAGTGGGGGCCCCCTGACCGCCTGGGGGGCCATCAGGGATTTTCACCTGAAGTAAAAGAACCCCAGGGGTGCCCCCCATTGGGCCAATCCCCACTCTGCCGCTCAAGCGAAAGTGGTTTGGGAAAAAAGTGGGGGCCCCCGACCCTGCTCTCACAGAGCCCCGGAAAGGGGGAAAACCATGGGGTTGTATTGTGGGGCCCCTGGGAAATGGACCCATCTCGAAGTCGCTGTGACCCGGAGGCAGGAAGCGGGGAGGTGCCGTACAAAGAAACCACCTCGGGGCCCCCCCCCCGGAAGGGGGGCACTGCTTTTGGCCCCCGGGGGGCCGCAGGGGGTCCCGGAGGTTTGCCCCGGATACCTTTATGGGCCAAAAAAAGCCACCAATAGTAAAAAACACCGTTTTATTATCCAAGGCCCCCCTAGGGACCACCCCGGAGGGTCCCTTCCCCAGCCCATTAAGCAAAATCTCCTGAAACCCTATGCCTGTGTACATTGCGGAGGGCCCATTTTTAAAAGGGTCCCCCAATGAAATATTTGGGTAGATGCGGAATTGCCTGGGTTCCCCCCGGAAGGGGTAGGGTACCCCCCCCCCCCCCCAGCATTGTGCCGCCGGTGGGGTGGTTTTGCTATATGGAAGCTCCCCCCCTCGCCTGGGGGGCCCACCTGCACTGCCCCTAAAAATAAACTTGTGCCCGACCCTTTTTCCCCCCCCGGGCCTGACCCCCACCAAGGCGGACCCTGCCCCTGGGAGTTCCCCCCCTTTAGAAAGGGCCAAAGGGATAGGTTCCATGGCCTGACCCAGAAAGCCCCCCAAAATTCCCTCCAGGGGCCCCACAGCCCCCCCCAGCCCCCCAGGTTGAACCCCCATTTATGGCCACTGGGGGTAAAAAAAGGGGTTGGGCCCCCCTGCCCAACCCCCCGTTCCAGGTCCTCCCGCCCATCCCCCCTTTGGTCCAAACAGTGGCCTAATGGAGCGGGGGTTGGGTGGAAACAACACGCCAATACGCCATAACCGAAAACAAAAGGGTTGCTCCAAAGGTGGGGGATTAAGTTGATAATGGACCAACCTGGGGAGGGGAAAAAGTGACACCTATGGACGTTGGTGGAACCATCGAGTAAATAGAGCCTTGGCCGTACACCTAGTTGGGGTTTGTGGGGCCTGTTTTGATGCTATCAACTGTGAGTTTTTACCCCTGGGGTTAAAAATCCTCCCCGTACCCCCCCCTTTCGCCGCTCCCACAAAAGGCGCCCCTGTTCTTCGAGAGTAATCAGGGTTTTGGCCCCGGAAAAAGGCAGTTTGGGGTGTTGCAAAGCAAGAAGGCCCACTACTTCCAAGTCACCAGCCCCCCTGGAAATAGCCCCCTGGGGTGGCTGGTTCCCCCCGTAAAGGTTTACCGGGCCCCCCTTAGGACAAGGTTTAACCATGCCCCCCCAACCCCAGTGGCCCTTAGTGGCGCCCTAGGGAGTGTGGGGGGGCCGCTATCGGCCCCTCCGTTTCAGGGAATTACCCCCCATGGCCAAGCCCACCCCCCAAGAGGGGGCTCACATGCGGCGGCCCAACTTACCCCCCCTGGAGGTAAGGCCCCCGCCCCCCCCAAGTCCCCGGGAGTAGCTGCGGGAGGAAATGGGGTTGCCCCCCCCCGGCCCACCTGGTCTTCCTGCGCCTTAATTGCTCAGCCCCCCCCCCCCCCCCCTCCCCCGTTAAGCAATGTCCCACCCAACCTCGCCATTGGGAAAACCCCATGCTCCTCAACAAAGCCTTGTTAAATGAGATCCCCTGGGCGTTGGCCCACCCTCCCCACAAAGGGACCCCGCCGAGGGGGGCCACCTCTGGAGCCATTTCCCGAGAGAACCCACCCCATCCCAGAGAGGTTACAGGGAAGGCGCTCCTCTGGCCCCTGCAACCAAAAGGATGCCCCCCTGGTTTGGCCTGGACACCCCTTCAAAGGGAAGCCCCCACCCCGCCCACCCCCCTGGGGCTTACATATTCCCGGATTCCAAGGCACAAATCCCCCCATCAGTTGGGGGAGATCCCCCTTGGCCGGTGCAGTCCCTTCCCAAAATTGGTGAAAAAATGCATTACACTCCATGGCCCAAAAAAACCGGGAAACGTGGCGAATCCCCCCCCCCCCCACTCCCCCCCCCCCCTCCCCCTTTAAAATGTAAAAGGCCCATACAAGTTTAAAGGTGGTTTTAATCCAAAGCGTTTATTTTTTTTTATAAGACCGTCCCGCCTGAAACTTACGTTTATGTAAGTTTATTCCCACAAACTAAGCGGGTTATGGCCCCCCCATGTTACCTCCCCCCCAACGCTTTGTGGCAAACAAATTATTGATGGGTACCCCACCCCTTTTTTAGCCAACCTTCCCCCTTTTAAGAATACCCCCCCATCAGCGATTTCCGTGACCCTGATTACTGGGTTTGGTTGGGTGAACTGAAAAAACCAGAACGCAGGCTTTTTCCTTTGGAAAGCCCCCCATTGGGTGGTGTGCCCCACCATCCAACCCCCGTCCTTTTTGACAATAAATTAACACCTGCCCATAATAATAGTCCTTGCCATTGTCCCAATGGTAAACCAGCATTAACCACAAGACCCAACTTGGTTTTTTTTGTAACCCCAAACTTAAGAGCCCCCCTTGAAATTTACCGGAAATCCATGGAAGACCCCATTGGGGGGGACACCTTTCAGTCCATTCTCTTCCAGAAAGAATAACCGTTTATCCCCCTTCCCCAAAACTGGGGCATCAACAATGGGTAACAGTGTTTTCGGAGCCAAACCGTGCCGGAATTTTATTTTACCTATTTTTTGCACCCCCATTGTGACATAATCCCCCAAAAAACACTCCCATTAGGTCCCCCTTTTGCTCCAGGTAAGGAACTGTCCCAGCCCTTCCAGATCCAAAAAATAGTAAACCCGGGAAAGAGAACTTTCCCACTTACTCAACCAACCTGATGTTGCCTGGGACCCTTGTTTCTTAGAGATGTTTAGAGATCCAAAAGGCCAAAATGAGGAGTGGGAACTGAGGGGTAAAACACAAAGAGTTCCTGGAAATGAAATAAAAGGTGATAAATACTGTGGGAAAATGCATTGATTCCTGGGGTGCCCCCCCTGCAGGGGCCGCAACCTCCTTTGGCCCCCCAACCAAAGTACTGCCCCACAAAAGTGGTAAGGTTGCACTGCAGGTGGAGGGGAGACCCCAGCTCCTGAAAAAAAAGGACAATGGAACTTGGTTGTTGAAACCTGGGGTTACCCCAAAAAGTGAAATGGTGGACGCTCCCCAAAAACCGGTGAAAGGGGGCCTCCAGTTTCTGGGCTGCCAGTCCTCCCCCCCCCCTAAGGTACTGAACGTGAACCCAAAACCCCATTGGATTTCGATTTCCAGAAAGACCCCCAAGGGCCTAAATGTACCTGGGGGTGCCCGGGCACCATCCCCCTCCCAGTTAGGGGAATGGTTGCAGGAAGGCCAGCTTAAATCAATGTTTCTACAAATCGAATGTTTTCTAAACCTCCTCTATCCTCTAACTCCCCATCCCCCTTTCCCTCCTCGTTTTTTTCTTTCTTGTGAATTGGTATTATCTAGATTTTTTCTGCAAAGTAAGGGAGTGGTTTTGGGCCTTTTTGGTTTTTGGGGCCCCTTTTTTCCCCCAGAGAAAAACCCCGCCTGGGGCCCCCCCTGCCCAGAACCCACCATTCCCCCTTAATCTGCATTTTTTGGGATTTTTAAAGTTTTTTCCCAACTTTTTGAAAGAAAATAACCCAAACCAAGTGGATTTAACAGGAAAGAAGGGTATTTTCCTAGGGGAAGGAATATAACCCCCCTTCAGCCTTCGCTAGGCCCACTTGAAAGGCCCTTTTTCTCTGTGGGCCCCCGTTTTTTTTCCCTTTAATTGGGGCTTTTGGAGATTTGGGGGAGGGTGGGTTGTATTGGGTGGCCGCCCCAATAACATGTGGGGGCCCCCTTGGTTTTCATCCCCCCTTTGACCCCCCCACATATTTGTTTAGATTTCCCCAACACAGTCCCCCCCCTTGGCATTTTGGTTTGGAGGGGCCCACCCTGGGAGGTTGGCAACAAGGAACCATCTTACCCCCCTGATTGGGTCACCAGAAACCTAGTTAGGGGTGTGATGGGGAATTATGAGCAATATGAAGAGCTATTGTGGGCAAACAGCAAGACCCCTATGGGGGTTTTTAACCCTGGTATGCTCCCCCCTGTGTGAGAAAAGGGGTTCCATGGAGGTTGTGGAAGGGGGTGGTGGGTTGTTAGTGGGGGGCTTAACCTGCTGGCTGCCCCCTCCCAAGAGTTGGGGGAGGAAGGCCCCTATCCAGTGGTTGGGTGTTGTGGGGAGGAAGGAGGAAAAAAGGAGGGTGGGGGGGAATGTTGGAATGGTGGAGAGCTTGGGCGTGGTCTGGGTCCCCCAACTGGGTTGCAGGGGAAGGTTGCCAGGGGAGTTGGGCACAAAAAGGAGGCGGAAAGGGCCCCTGGGAGGGGGGGTGCCCCAAGCCCCGCTCCCAGAGTTTGTTGGAAAGGCTTTCCCATGCCCGGCTTAAAAGGAAATTCCGGATTTTCACTTGGGAAAAACTGGAGGTGTTTTTTATAGGGGATTTGGCTGTGTGGTAAAAGGGGGCCCCTAGGTGAAGCTGGCCAGAGAAAAAATGGGAGGGGGCAGGGGAGGAAGAAGGCCCTTGGTGGCTTGGAAAAACCTTGTGGTCCCCCCCCCCCCCCCTGGGAAAAGTTCAAAGTTTAATTACATGAAGGATGGCAACCCATGTTTGGGGTCCAGGGGTGGGTTCCTTCCCTACCCCTTTGAGGGGTGGCCCCCTGTCTGCTTTTTGGACTTGTTCCCTTCCACCCCCCCCAGCACCCCCTGGCAGTGTGGGGTCAGGGGAGGCAAGTGCCAGCAATGGTCTGGCAGTGTGGGTCGATCCAAAGGGGTGCTTTGGTCCCAAGGGGCTCCCGGGGTGAGGATTGCCCCACTCCCAACTGTTTCTTTCCCAGAAGTTTTAATCGTTCATTATCTCACCAAAGTGGCTCGGCCAACCTACCACAGGATTGGTTGACATGGGGGGAAAAAACACCGCAATGCATGGGGTTTTGGGGGTAAGAAGTTGGAAGAGGGGTGTTTGTGTTGGCCTGGATGAGGATTGGGCTTTCTATTAACGCAGCTTTTGCTCAAAAAAACAATTACCAGCAGGGGGTGGGTTTTGGGGCAGGTTTGGGCCAAACTAGAAAGGGAGTTTTAGGGGCCTGGTTAAGTCAGGAGGAATGAAGGCTGGAGGGTGAAGGTGTTTTGCGTTAGAAAGGGTGTTTTCGGCAAGGGGCCAGGGAGTTGCGGCAGAGGCTTCCTGGAAATCCTGCTACCAGGGGGGCCAGGAGGGTCTTCCCTGCCCCTGGGAGGGGATTGCGGTGCCTGGGCCACTAAGTGAGTTTGTGCAGGATGGGGGGGAAGGTATTTGGGGTGGGGGGGCGGGGAGTCAAAAAGGCCAGGAAGTGGAAAGCGGCTGTATCCTCTTAGACTCTTATAGGGCTAAAGCAGGCAACGGGGGGGCTATGGGGAAACAGGGGAGCGAACCCCCCACAGGGGGGGCTAGAAAGAAAAAACAGATGTCCGAACACAGGGGCGTGGGGGAGGATGAGGCAGTTTTTGTAGCCTGAAGTTTTGGCATTTCTATAACGCGCTCTAAAAATTACCAGCATAGTTTGGGCAGTTGCAAACCTATCACTAGGGGCTTGGAGACGCAATGAGGGATGAGCTGACATGGTTTTGCCGTTAGAAAGTGGTTGTCGGGAGCCAGGGAGGGGCAGGCATCCTGGGCAGGCTCCCCAGCGAGAGTTGTGTCGCCAGCTCTGGGAGTGGATGCGTGCCTGCCCTAACGTATTCTGTGCTGGCTGGGACGGTTTGGTGGGGGCGTCAAAGCCAATGTGAAAACGCTCTAGCGATAAGCTATTCCACCACATTTAAGTTCCGGCCCGAGATTTTTTTGCTTCATCAGGCAGCCGAACAGGTCGATGGAGAGAGCGGGACTAGGCCCTGGGCACATTTGGTAGAAACTATCAACTTTATATGTTGTGCTCACTTCACATTGAACGGAAGTGCTCTCGTGTCAGCCCAACCATTGTCCTCAATCGTGGGCTCCCTGTTTTTTAAGAAACATGTGAACTGACTTTCCCACAACTAGCCCATTAATAGAATTAGGCGTTCAGATCCAGGGCTTATGGGCACCAGTGCGTAAAAAGCAATCGAAGCTCCGCCACATCGAAAGTGGGCCCTCCGATCCCTGGCCATTCCAGTAGGTCTCCACAGGCCTCATGCGCTGAGCCTCGCCATATGTCCTTTTCTCCCTCCAGTTCCTCCCAGGCCAACCTTTGGCTCCTTATCATTCTCTGTAAACCTGGCCCCTGACGGCATTGAGTTCTTCCCTGGAAAGTATGGAGGCATTAGGGCCCAACCATTGGAGGAGTGGGGTGTGTCCAGGTCAGGAGGTTATGGGACTGTTGCTTAAATAAATTGGTACTTTTTTCCCCCACCTAATTGCCTGGGTTCTAAAAAAACTTCACGAAGGGCTGACCCCCCCTGTCCTAACCTCCACTGGAAAGGGCATGGGGGGTGGTTCTGCCCCATCCCCCTCAAGGGAGCGAGCCTAGGGCCCTGTCTCCCGACCCGAGTGGGGGCCCATAAAATAAAACCCACCGATGAAACTGATCCTGGGGACCGGGGAATTCCTCGGCGATTTCCCAGCTTTTTTCAGTTTTTCCAGGTGTTATCAGTGGAGGTTCTGCTTCTTCACTGAAGGGTGACGTAACAGCATGATCCCTATGGTGTTTTCAGATGGTTCCCCTGGGGGAACCATGGTTGGGTTTCCTGGACCCACATTCTCCAACCCTCCTATTCCCCCACCCCCATTAGTTTCCAACTCTCGGTTGGTTCTTGGGTGGCCATTGGAGCAACTGTGATGGGTACTGAGTTTTCCAGAAACACCCCCCAACTAAAGCTCCTTATGGGGCCAGGTTCCCTACCAGTAGGGCGTGGCTTGATAGGGAGTCAATTTATGTGTTTTTTTATTTTAAAAAAACCAGATTATTTTATTTTTGTTCCTCTGTTTACAGATAGGGGGGAACCCAACTCAAAATGCCTCACAAAAAACCTAATGAAAACGTGGAAGAAAAAGCATGGCTCAGCCACAAGTTCCATGATCAGTGCCAAAGAAGTGTAGTTAATCTAAGCGTCATAACTTACACACTAACCAGCAGCTTGATTTATTCACGATAGGGAAGAGCTGTAGCATCTAGAGCAGTTGACCAGTTTGTTGGCCCGTACCTTCTATCTGTAGGGCAGCTGCCCTGTGTGCAGGTCCCTCCCAGCAAGGAAAGAATTATAGAGTGTTCTTTTTTGGTCTCGCCCTCAGTACTGAGGGTTATCTTATGTCTGGGACGGTGAATGCGTTAGCTGACCAGGAAATTGTAGGCAGTTTAAGGAAGCAGAGGAGTCTGTGCTTATTAGAGCCACTAAAGCAGGCTTATCAGGTTTGGTCTCATGATTGTTGGACCTAGAAAAAGCATTTTTCTGTTTTGGAAGGAAGCTTGGGTCAGAAGCCTGAACCCGCATCTCCCGTCTTCAAGCACAGGAACCTATATATTCAGACCTCCATTCCGCTGGGCTCCAACTGGACCTCCCTAAGGGCAGATTCACAAACCATGTTTCCCTTCTGCAGGGAGCAGCATCCCCGTGTGGCCCTGCTCAGTCCCCTTAACTGCCGCTCCTGTCCAGCAAGCAGGGGCTCCGCCTGAGCCCTGGCCTGAGCCTCAGGAGCTGGACTTTCCCATTGTCCTGTGTCCCAGCCCAGCCTTGAGGATCCTATCACCATGATCCCGCAGGCCCTCATCTGTGGAAAATCACAGAATCACAGAATTCCTCTTGACAAGGGAAAATTGAGAGCACCGATGAGATGAAATGGAGTAGGGCTTGTGTAAGACACAGTGCTGTTTCATGGCAAAGTCAGGATCAGAACCAATCTGTGGACCTTTGTGACATTAGAACGCCTCATTTTCCTGTTAGCTGTAAACTTAATTACCTTTACATACACTGTTTTCATTTATTTAACTTATTTTTTATAATCCTCCCCCGAGGATATTTGTCATCACGCATTGATTTTTTATAGAGAGGAGAAGGGAGGTAGGGAGTTTGAGGTGGAGAGAGAGAGAGAGAGAGAGATAGAGAGAGAGAGAGAGAATCAATATGGATTCCATCTGCACACATCTTGACCAGGCCGGGGATCGAACCTGCACCCCAGATATGTGTCCCTGATGGGGGATTGAACCCCCACCTATCAGTGCTCAAAGCCGATTCTCCAACCACCAGCCTCTGGGACAGGGCTTCCCTCATTTCTACTTGGAAGCGTCCCACCCTCCTCCCCTCTTCCCCCCCACCCAGATTCCTCAATGCCGGGAACAGGCAGAGGAGCCATCCTATTCATGTATTATAAAGCTAGTAGAAAAATGAGAGGTCCCTGACTCTTTTCTGAAAAGGCATTTAGTGGAATTTTGCCAAACCAGCATGAATAGTTAGCACAGCACCGCATCCTGCAACTTGGCAACCGGAATCAAGAGCTGAGAGCTGGGTTGGGAAGTTCTGTTTTCCCGAGGGGCTTTAGAGTGGGTTCCCTGCCATGTAGAAAGGGCTTACCTACCATCCCTGGGTTGTGGGAATTAACTGCACCAGTGTGTGCCACCTCCTGAGCCCCAGGTGGATGAAGCGGGTGGGTGATGGCGAAGAACATCCTCAATTCTGAACCCCATTAACCGCCACCTTTCCCAGGCTGGTGATGGAAATCTCCAGCTCGTGTAGAGCACTCCAGGGGGAACCTGCTGGAGGGGCAGTGAGAGGTTGGCTGTGTCCTAAAAAACCTACCTCTTACAGGAAAGAAGCGCAGGAGTTAGATACCAAAAAACATTGGTCAAGTACGTCAAAAGGGAAAAAGAAAGGGGTTTTGTTACCCAGGAGAATGGGACCAAAGTCAACCCCAGAGCGGGGGACCCCTTTGGGGGCTTGGCTGGGGTCCCTCAGGGGGACCCAGGCTTCGGCTCAGTACTTCTCAGCTTTCTTCAAAATCACCGGCTGGGGAGCCCCTGGGAGGGGGGACCACCCCCATGCTGCTCCCAAAGTGTGGGACAGAAAGTGCAAAGACACCACTCCAGCAGGGGGCACAAAGGGGATAAAGGTAGGAGGGGGGGGGGACCCAGGGCTATGGCAGGGCTCAGGATGTGAAGGGGAGGATCTTCTTCAGGTTGCCCTTTTTCAGGGGGGGGGGTCAGGGGAGAAACCAAGGGGGACACTGCATGCTGGTTTTATGTAGGAGGTGTGTGTGTTGTGTGTGTTGTGTGTGTTGTGTGGTGTGGTGTGTTGTGTGTGTTAGGTGTAGGAGGCCCTGGAAGCGGGCATTTTTTCCCCACCACAACATGGCAACCATTTTTCTGGCCTTCCTGAAGTATGTGAAAACACAAGTAGAGTTAGAAAATGTTAATCCCCCCAGGTTTCAGTGTGTTTGCTGCACTTTTTCGGTCCCAGTGTTTAACAATTTCAGGTCCTTTAGGCATTGAGGGGGGGCCTTTCACGGCATTCTTCAGGGGGTCCCACGTGTGTGTAGGGACGACTCGTAATATTTGACAGAGCTGATAATCCCCCCCACAGTTGGCCGCAGAAGTCAAGCTCTTCCAACATCTGGATGTGAATGTTTTTTGGGTTTTTCCTGGTTTCCCTCCAGGGCCTACTTTCAATAGGCCATTTTCTGTGTAGGAGGTGCTCCGACCGAGGTGCATTGTAAAAAGGCAGGTTCCATTTGGGACAAGCATACAGGTTAAAAGCAATTGTCTCCAGGCAAAAAGGCCCTCCTCCTGTGTCTCTGATCATTCTGTTGCACTTTTTGAAAAAAGCGGGGGACCGGCTCCGGTTTCTTCTCACACAACCTGATGTGGCCTTGGAGGGTTTCCTGCCACCATTTGGGGATGCACTGTATACTCGTCATTCAGGGTTTTGTCGTTTGTAGAGTTCGCCTTTTTAGGTTTCTGAATTGGATTTCTAGTTGCCACGTGCTGTATGTATTTTTCATGGGATATCTAAGGAGGGGGACTGTTCAGGGGGGGGACAAAGGGTGCTCACATCACATAAAAACAGAAGGGATAAAAAGGGGGTTTGGGGCCGTGGACGATTTTTGTCAGAATTTTGGGCCACCTGGGCCCAGGGCAAATGGATTTGTGAGGGGGAGGGAGGGGGGGTGGCTGGGAAAAGGCTGCATCATGGATTTTTCAGGGCGATTTGTTAAGGATTTGGAGAATTGGGAGGGGGGGGAAAGTGGGATTCTTACTTGCCTTTTAAAACATGATTTTTAGTTTTTTCAAGTTTTACTTTTTAAATAATCATTTGGTCCTACATGACTTACCTATAAAGCCTGCCCAAAACTGCCACCCTGAGAAATTTTAAAATTTTTATGAAGGGGGGGGGGGGGGGACCACCAGGGGAACTTTCCTGGAGGGACCCTCCAGCCCATGCCCTGGGGACTCAGGGCCCATCTCAGGGGGGGGAGCTGGGGTGAACAGCCACCCAAGGGGGCCCTTGGGGACCAGCGCCCTTTCTGGAGTTGCGTTGGGGACCTCTGCCCACCAACGGCCTTTCTGGGTGGACCAGTCCAGGTCACCACAATTGCAAATCCTGGGGTGTGTATCCCTTGAAAAAGGCAAAAAAAAAACAAAAGTGTGCACCCACGGGCCCATCCATTACCAGTGTTTGGGGGGGACTCATTGCTTGCATTTCCCCAGTCTTTTTTACAGGGGAGTTTTGATTTTAGGTTAAAAAAGCTCATTTTGCAGGTAAATGATATCGAAAGCCTTATTTAAACATTGATCTAGAGGCGGGTACGTCTTTTTGTCTCGGGTTTTTCCATTCAGGCTACATAATTTTTTTTTTATATTCACCCACCTCCCACTTGTGTGTTTATTGTTCTACAGTTAAGTTGGGGACTTAATTAATGATATTAATCAGGCCTAAAACTGAGCTAGGCAAAAATCTTTCAGAGAGAAAAAGATGCTTTGACTGCCCCCTGGCCAGTTTTGTCTCAGTGGGTTAGAGGGGTCGGGGGGCCCTCAGGGAGGACTTAAGAGGAGTCCAGGATTTTGATTTTCTGGTCAAAGGGGGGGGGGGCACGTATTTACCTCAGTTGCAGGGGGGCTCAATTTGCCCCCAATCCAGTTGAGAGGTTGTGTTGTGGGTGGGGGCACCCAATTTTTACTTCTGTTCTTCTCTCTCTCACGTAGATTGTTTCTCTCTCTCTGGACTGCCCCTCCCTTCCAAAAACTTCTTTAATTAATAAAAAATATCATCCTCGGGTGAGGATTAAAAAACAAAAACGAAACAAACTGTTTTTGGATCCGTGAATTGAATAAAACAGGTCCAGTTGGTAAGATATTAGTTAGTAAACGGCAAGCCATTGTAAAATAGGTTTGCTCTTTCTGGGGGGCTTCAGCAACCCTTTTAGCTAGTAGTTTTTCACACTTTTATGTGTCTCTCTCCTTTAGTTCCAAACTTGCCAAGTGAGGGCAGCCCACGATTTTCCTATTCCCCTTTGCAGGGGGGCTGGCGCAAGTGAGGGGCTTGACAAGGGTTTAAAGCACTTTGCCCCAGAGGGATAAAGGGGGGTGGGGGAGCTGTTGTTTCCCGAATAACACTCGGGGTTCTGGGACAGATTATAGATAGAGGCCTGTAACTCTCAAAAAAACCACTGTGGGAGCACTGCTGCCTGCAGTTAAAGCTGCTTTGGGTTGGTTCCCTGAAAGGTGGCTGGACCAAGCCTGGAAGCACCCCCAGCAGCATTGCATTAGTAGGTGGGGTCCTTTTTCTCCTGTGGTGTGAGAGCTTGTGTTGGCCCACCAGGGGTGGTGCTGTGGGAAAAGGGTAGAAATAATAAACAGGGGGTTCCTGCTATGGGACTTGAATCCTAAGTTTCAGGAAAATAAATCCGAAAAATATATAAACCAGTTATTGCTCATGTTTACCTGACACCATGTTTTTCAGGGGGGAAATTAGGCCCAATTGGTTCTGCGCTTCTCATAAAAAACTCCCCCATAAATTCCAAAATTCGGGTTCATGAATGTGTTGTAGGTTTTGCAGGGGAGGAGGGATTTGCGTTAGGGGATCCAAAAATGGGAAAATAATGGCTGGATTTGTGTTTCACAGTGTGTTTTGGTATGGATGAAAAACAGAGAGGGTCTTTCAAAAAAATACTCAATCCTTCCCCATAAAGAGGGGCTGTTTTTTAGATTTACAAGGGGGGATTATCAGTGAGCAGTTTTCAGGTAGGGGGCTATTTTTCCTGTTTGCAAGGCAGCCAGGAAGGCATCCCAGGAAGTGTTCCCAAGATCTCTTTGAAACAGGAGCAGGGGGGAGGGAGTTAGTTGTGTGCGAGCCAAGCCAAAGTTGGTCAGGGGAGCCTGGTTCATTAGGCCTGGAGGGAGTAAGAAAAAAAACTGGGCTCCTAAACTACTTATAAAAAAATTTCTTTATTTTAATAATTTTTACACCAATTGACATTGGGAAAAAATAGTCTTAAAAGGGCATTCAGCTCCTTCCTAGTTGCAATTATTTAACTAGGTGTTTTACCGTTTAATAAACGCAGATTTTTTTTGTAATAAAAAAATAATTAAAACAAAAAAAATTTCAAAGAGGGGAATATGAAAAGTTGCTTTATTGCAATGTAATTTTGTCCATCACTAGCTTTACCAACATTTTTTTCCACCCATCTCTTTTCAGGGTAATTTGTGGGGGATTTACTGTGTCCCAAACAGAATAAACTTTTCTTGTTTTGAGGGGGGCAAAAGGGCCATTTCCGAGGAGGGAGGGGGACCCCAATTTTCTACTTTCTTCGTATGTTTTTTTTTGAAGTGCTGCTTCTCAGGAAAAAGTTTTGCGTGTGTCCCATTTTCTCAGAAAAACCAAGTTTGGCTAATTCTGAAGGAAGCCAGGGGGGTCTGGTGTGAATACAGTTTACAGTTGTTTTGGTTTTAATACTTTCCCAAGGCAAGGATCTTTTTAAGGTTGTCTTTGGGGGGACTGGTTTTTTGGAAAGTGTGGTGTTGTTGGTGTGTTTATCATGGGAAGAAAAAAATTTTACTTTGGCCGTGTTTCTTTGGGGCACATTGTGGTAGTTGTTTTCACGATCCCTAAGAGTGGTTGGAAAATTTTGATTTTTTTTGTTGTCAGCAGTTAAACGATCAGTTATTAATTAAGTTTCAACCTGGTTTTTAGAAGCTCATTAATTTTACCCACCACACCTTCCTGTTTCCCATTCAAACGCAGGCCAGATTCATTGTCTTTTTTTTTCCGAAAGCGATTTTTTGGCCTGGGCCACTCCATGTTGGATGGTTTGGGACCTGGGGATGAATTAAACCCACAAATTTTGTGTTGCATTTTGGGGATTTCTTCAAAATAAAAAGTACTTTTTTTTTCACACCAGTCCCACAGCTCGATGCAAAAAATAAAGGGACTTTCTTTTTAATTTTGCCATTGAAGCGCAACATTTTTTTAGTAATGGGATTTTCGGTTTTTTTCCATTTTGTCTTTTCATTCATTTCATTTGATTGTGGGGCAACTCATTTTTCCTTACTTTATGGATCTTTTTTCATTGCTTTGTAAAAAACAATCAGAAATTTTGTTTGCTGAGCAAATCTTTAATTCTTTTTCTGCAAGTTTGTTTTTGAGGGTTTTGGGGACACGCATTTTTTCATCCAATAATGCTTGTAAGTGGTCTTCAAAACTTTTTTTCAATTGATCTCTGGGACACATTCTTTGTCTTTCAGATCGAAAATAATATCAATTGTAAAAGGCCTTTTTAAACAAAAACATTCATTCACAAGTTTTTATTTGAGATATGGGAGCATGTTTTCATTCATAAGGCTTCCGGAAGTGTTTTTCAAAACAAGGCAAAGCACTTACACATTCAAAAATAAAAAAGTAAAATGAAATTAAAAAAAACTTTTCCCACAAATGCTCCTTTTTTTTTTGGCATTGAAATTTAAGGCATTTTTTGAAGGGTTTAAAAAAATATCTCTTTGCTATGTGGAAAACACCTTTCAGCAAATTTTTTGAATATATAAGAAGTTTTTGAAGGGGCTTTGGCTGTTCCATACAATGGGAAAAGGAGAGCCTACATATCAAATTCGCATATATATTATCATTCAACATTACATGTTAAACTCTCTATCTATTGAAAAAAAAAAATAAACGCATATAATTAACTATGGTTTTTACACCTAGTAGAAATCCTTTTTCCTCTCACGTGCTCAGTAAAGGCTTTGGCACACAAAAGCATTGCCACTAAATGAATTTAAGTGGAAAATCAAGAGCATTGATGGGTTTTTTCACACTGAGGTCCCTGATTGTTTGGTTGTTTGTTGCCGTGGGTATTGTTTCCAAACTTCTTCCTGGTCAGGATAGGACTCTGATTCTCCCAAGAAAACATTTAGCTAATGTTGTAGTCCTTTTGTTGTTTTACTCATTTTCATTTTATTTTTGCTGTTTTTTTTTTTTTTTTTTTTTTTGCCCGTCCTCTCTTGGGTTAATTGGGGGGATAAACCAATTTCAGCAAAAACTCAGCACCAAAAAAAGGGAATCGCTTTTGGGAGAAGGGGGAAAAGGAGGGGGACAAAAAGCCTTGTCTGTCCCATTGGGGGGCCCACCAGCTTTCTTTAAAAAAGAGGCATTTGCAGTTTCTGGTTTCTTTCCTCTTCTGGGGGACATCCCACCCCCGCTTTCTTAACTAAGGGCCCCATCCCTTTTCTCAGGGGGGGGGGGGGTTACCACTGGGGATTTCCTAATCCTTTTCCCTTCAGCAGTGTTTTTTCAACAATGTTTACCCCTCCTTTCATGCCTGAAATTTCAAAACACAAAAACAAAAAACAGGGGGAAAAAAACAGTAACTAAAAGGCCCAGATGGGGGACCCATAAGTGGGTGGGAAAAACCTTTCCTCCTGACCCCAAAATTCCAAAGCCAAGCTTTAAAAGTACCCAAACATGGATTCTGACTTTCAAAAAAGGAGACGGGGGAGTTGGTCAGGGTAGGGCCTCTGGGGGGGGGGGTAGTTTACTGTAGCCCACAGGGCCCAGTGTTAGTTTAGGGGGAAAGCCTCGGGGGGCATTCCCAAGGCCCCAGGTTCCCTGGGCCAGGGGTTGTCCCATGGCTAAAGTGAGTTCTGCTTTGCCCCTTGCTTGCCCCCCCGCTTCTCACACCTGCAAGCTTGGGGGAGGACCAGGGGGGCCTTGTTGCAAGCACAGAAAAAGACGGCATTCAGCAGTTGTTTTGGTTTTGGCTTTCTGAAAACTCTGTGTGTGGTTCCCTGTCAAAAGTGAGATTTTTTTTTAAGGGGACTCGTTTTTTTTTTGAGCAGCTCTAACTTAAAAATCTGCTGCCCTTTTTTCTCCCCACTTTCCCTGTGGGGTCAGAGAGCAACAGGCATCTTGGCTTTTTTTCGGGAAGCAGGTCCCTTTTTTTAGAGGTGTTTTGTGGTTTTTGAAGAAATTTTAACTGCTCCCATTTCAGCATTTTCTCTCAAAGTAATTTGGATCAATTTTTTGCCGAAAAAACCCAGGATTTCAGCCCAGGAGTGGACGTCGTTGTAGGGGGGACCGTGCTAGGGGGTCAAAAACTGATGTTTTTTGGGATTGCTGCTGAGAGGGTGCAGCTGTGGGGCAGCAGGTGGGGGACAGATGGGGGACACATCAGGCTTCAAACAGTCCACCCATCAGCTGTGAAGGGGGGCTAGTCCCCCACAGAGGGGGCCTTTTTTAGCTACTGGCATTGTTTTTCTGTTTGTAAAAAAATTCTTTTCTCTCCTTTACCATCTCCATTTTGATTTTTGAAAAAAAGGTCTATATATCTCGTGTGTGTGTTTGCTTTATTACATATTATTTCCCCCCTTGAATTTAGACTTGCTATTTCCACTTTATTTTTAAAGGAGGGACAGGGATTTTTTTTATTCGGTTACTGTGAGTGGGAAAAAAACCACCACTGTCACTATAAAAAAACACCAATGTCAACGTAAAAAAGTAAAATGGGTGTGATGATCGGCAATGTTTTCCCTCAGGTTGATGTGGCTCTTGGGACTTTCGTTGGGGCATGCCACCCGCTCTGATTTCCTGGGGCTTGCCCCACATTTTTGCTGGTCCCCCCGCCCTGGCCTTACCCAGGCATTGCTGTTGGGAAAAAAAAACACGTGGGTCTCTCTTCTGCCCCTGGGCTGGCTGTTGTTCTGGCAACCCTCCGGTCTCTCGGGCCCCCTCCTTCAGGGCTGACTTTCCCCTCACGCTGGACTTTTCACGCAGCAGTGGGGGACGCCTGCCAGCCAGGGGGGGAATTCCCACCCCAGGGACTTGAATCCTGCTTTCTCATTCATCAAGGTTATTCCTTTCCAGAATCCAAAAATTTTTCCTTTTGATTTTTAAATTTGCAAAAGGGGGCTTGGGTGCTTTACAAAACTTCCCCCCCATGGGAGTCCAGGCACTGGGGTGTTCTCTGAGGGGGCCAGGGGGGGGTTTCAGGTCCCTGGGAGGAGTGTGGGGGGGGGGGCCCCAAATAATACCCCACAGTGAGCGTGTGGCTCCGGGGTCCATAGGGCTTCCAGCTGCCTGGGGGCAGGGGGGGACGCTGTGCAAAAAAACAGCCCTTGTTTTCCTGATTGGCCCCCAAGGGAAACTGCAACTGCATTTCTTTTTTTTTTTCTCCTTGTATTTTTGCAGAGGGGGAATTCCCCCCTCTCCTTTACTAGGGAGGTAAGTTGAAGGGTCTTTTTAGGTGTGTGGTTTTTACCCCCCAGTATTTTTTTTTTGTATTTTATTCGGATTTTTTATTTATTATATTTGCCAACAGTATATGTTTCACAGTAGAAAAAAATTTCAGGGAACATTGGGGGGGAAAAAAAAATGGAAGGGTAAAAAAATCATTTTCTTGAGTCAAAAATCCCCCCATGTAGAGGATTGACGACTTTTCTTAAAAAACAAAAAATGGGGGGGGGGACTCTTAGGGTGGGGGGACCCATGAAACTTCTTTTCTGAAAAAAATTCATAAGTGAAAGCCTGGTTGTTGGAAGGGTACACATCCTGGGAGCTTGAGGGGGACCCGGGGGACCAACAGGTTTCAGGGGAGTGGTGGTTCCCTGGAGCAAGCCACAGGGGCCTGGGGTTCTTTCTTTACATTTCAGGGATTGAGTGTGGGGGTGGACCACGGCAGGGGGTGGGGCCCAGTATGTTAATGTGTTGGGGACTTTTTTACCAACATTTTTTTTTTAAAGCCCCCCTGAGCTCATTTCTTTATTTTTCACTCTCTCAGGCTGCTGTGGGGCTCACACACTGTGAGGGCCATGGGTAGGAGGCCCCAGGGGCCAGCCGCCCGGGGGGGCCCCTCCAGCTCAGGGGTGCTGCCAGGGCCTCCCCCTTAGACCCCCAAGGGCCCCATGGGGGGGCACACACCAGGCCACCACCTCTTGTTGTCCCCTGGGGGCTCCCCCTGGGGGCCTGCTTGCTGGCCCTTCTGCTTTCTAGGGGGGCCTCATTTGTGATCATCGCCCCAACAATTTGGGCATGGGTATTTTTTGCCCAGCCCCCATTCTCCTCTCACTGTCCCCTTTCTTCTGCCCCAGGGGCCCCTTGGGGGACCCTCATAACCAAAAGGGGAGTGGGGCCCCCCCACCCAGAGAGGCAGCCTTGAGAGCCCGCACGGATGCCTCTGCTGCTGACCCAGCTACCCAAGCCCCCCTGGGGGACATTTTCTCAGGGGCTGGGGCTTCCGGGGGGACCCTGTTTTCATCCGCAGCCAGCCATCACAACTACAGCTCCTTCCCCAGCTTCCCACCCTTCCACACATCCCCCGGGCACCAGCCAGGGCCCGCCAACCCACAAACGTGAGGAGTTCCAAGGTGTCCCTCTATGAAAAACCAAGAGGGGTGGAGCATCTCGGGGGGCCCGAAAGGTCCTTTTCCCAAAGGGGGGGGAACAGGGGGGCAAGAGGGGGGGCGCCTCTCTCAGGGGAACTGGAGAGGGGTGGTCAGGGCAGGTGGGTTGGGGGGTGGGGGCTGTGGGGACAGGTTTTGGTTGTCCCACCACAGGACACAGGTTTCAGGCTTCAGGCTCGGCTTTTCCACCTACAACACTTTGCGGCGATAAACTTTGGGGGGAGGGGTAACTCCGGCTCCGGCCATGTGGGGAGGACCGGGGGGCCTGAAGCCCCTGGAAAAAACCCACACCAACTGGTCCAGGAAATTGGGGTGGCAACCAAGTGGACTTTCTCTCCCTGAAAACAGAGAATGAAAAACGAAAAACCAGGGGGTTTTTGGGCTAAAAAAATTCAGGGGCAAAAACTTTGGGAGGTTTATTATTTCCTCCCAGGGGGAGGAGGTCTTGGACAACCAGGGTCCCAGGGGGTTCACTGCACACTGGAGGGGGCCCCAAGTCCATGGGGAATGGGGAGGGGGGACAGGGTGTCCTAGGGTAGGACTGAAAAAAAACAAGGGGGGGATTCAGAAGGGGGGGCGTGGGGGACAGGTTTTGGATGTCTCCCCCAGATGCCAGTATTAGCCATTTGCGTTGCTGTTGCTCGCACCTTTTAGATGGGGGGACGTTTACCAATCCTCTTTCAAGGCATTCTGATTAGCAGGGAAAAAAACAACATTTTTCCCAAAATACAGTCCAGCAGTTTTCGGGTCCACAACATTTTGGGCCCAGGGGGGAGGGGCCCATTTGAGAGAGGGAGGTCCCAGGGGGTCCATGGACACCCACCAGAGGGGGGACAAAAAACAAAAAAACCAATGTGAGAGCAAAAACAGGGAGTCAGGCGGGGCCATTAGGGGCCACAGAGGATAGAAGCTTTAAAAAATATTTGCCCATTCATGGACCCCAAGGGGGAGTAAAGCCACACTCTGCCACAATGGGGGAAAAAACCCAGAGCAGGCAGGATGGCTATGAAAAAGGGAGGCCATTGTGTGGGGGGAAGGAGAGCAATTGGGGACATTTTAAAAAAGATGCAAAACAGAAAAAAGGGAGAAAAATTAAAGCTGGAAAAACTTTAAAAAAGTGGACCATTTTCTGCTTTCTTCTAACCCCCAGAGATGGAAATAATATCTGTGGGGGGGACAGCAGGGAGGAAAGGAGCTGTGAATGGAGCTGAAAAATTGGGGGACTGGTCCCGTGCGTGTGTTTAGAAACCCTGACGGAGGGTGGGGACACTACTAGGTTATGATTTTTTCATTAAATATTCTTACCTTCCCACAGGGGGGGGGGGGACCTTGGGAAAAGCTATGGGGGCCATGGCATAAACCCATGGTTTTTGGGGGACAACGCCCCAGCAAAAGGGACCAGGATCCCCCTTGCCCCTCAAAGGGTGCTGCCTGGGGGGGGCCAGCTTCAGGACCGGGGGGGGGGGACCCTTGGTTTACAAAAATTCAGAAAGCCACCCTGGGAGAGAAAGGTATTGGGGGTGGGAGTGAGCACAGGGGGAAGGGGAGGGGGGGGCAGTCCCCCTCTTTTTGCTTCTTCCTGGGGCCCAGACCCACTGAAAATTGGGGCATTTCCACTCCCCACTGTTGGGGGTTGTCAGGGGGGGGCCTAACAATGGCCTTGTTGTGTGCTGGGGGGGGGGGGCTTACTAGTCCCGCGGTCCCACTTGTGGGGGCAAACTCAGGGGCCAAGTCAGTTTTCGGTTTTCTTCCCAGGGGCTCGGGCAGAAATAACACAGGTGAAAGGCCCTTTATGCCTGGGGCTCCCAGCAGAAAAAGGACCCAGGGAAGCACCACCCCTCCCCCCTGGGGGGTTTTTGCACCAGTTGTGGCCTATTGTGGCTCCCAAAAAAAAACCCACCCCCTCCAGGGGCTAATAAAAAAACCCTCGGGCTGGTCTCAGGGGCCCTGGAATTTCCATTTCCTGAGGGCCAGAAGGAGCCCAGGGGGGGGCCTGTTTTCAGATTGGGCCCTGCGGAGCCTGCCCCCTTGGGGGGGCCCCTCACAAACTGCACACCACCTAGCCCACCTGCTTTCACGGCGATTTTTTCCCTGGCTGTGCCCAGTTTTGACTCATTGCTCAGGGTGGTGTGGAACCTAGAAAAAAACTGTGTTCTGCAAAAAAAATGGGAGACCAGGTGGGGTGTCCAGTTTGGGAGGGGAGGGGGGTTCCAGGGGGGCTGCTGTTCAGAGAGGGCATTTCTTCTGGCAGGGTCCTTGAGGGCCAAAAGGGGCATTCTCTTAGTCCTTCTCAGGGGGAAGAGCAAGGGGACTCGTGGGGGGGGGGGGCTCATGGGCCCCATGGTTTACTGGGGGACGTTTTGCTGGGGAGAGGGAGGCTTGGCTGGTGGGCCAGGGGGCTCCGTCTCTCTTAGGGGAGCCTGGCATTTTTTCCCCTTCCAGGTGGTATGGGGGTTTCTTTCTTTTTCCCTTTTCCTTTCCTCCCCCAGCCCCTGGAGAGAGCTTCGGGGGGTTCCCCTGGGGGGAGGAACTGCTTTGGCTTTCAGGGTTCCTGCTTTTTGGTGCATAGCAGGGAGCTGGGGTTCCTGGGGGGGGAGGGGGGAGGGGGGCTTTCCCGGGGATTAATTTAAGTATTTTCAAGCTGGCCTGTTGCTGGCACTGCATGGGCCCTTAAGGGCCAGGGGGGGGGTCACACTGTTGCTGTTCCTTTTTTGGAACTGCCCGGGGTCCCCAGTTATTTGCGCAGGGGCAGGGGGTGTGAGTGTGGGACTTAAAGGTTTACGTCGGTCAGATAGAGGGGTTCCCCGGAGTGTGTGAGGGCTGTCCCAGGGCAGGGAGAGATAAACAGGGGGGGTGGAGGGGGGGGTTCAGGTGCTGGGGGCACCACTTGCTCCCTAAAGGGGGGCACGGGTTTTTTCCCACCCTGGTCCCTCCCCTCCTCCAGGACCTGGGGGGACCCATGGGCCACGGACCAGGGGACCTTCCAGGGGGGCTGGGGGGAGTCAGAGTTTAGGGTGGGTGGCTTGTCTTGCAAAAAAAGGCCCCAGGATTTCCCCGTGGGGGATGTTTTTCAGGTCTGGCTGGACTTCTTCCCAGCCTTTATGTTCTTCTCCGCCGGGCTAGACTAGGGTTGGACTATCCAGATGGGGGACCAAGGGCCCCCTGTGGGAGCGATTCCCCTGGAGCTCGAAACCGGGGTCCCCCAAACAACCACAGGCCAAGCACGGGGGTGGTGGGGCTGGGTTGGGGGCCCATGGTGCCCCCTTCCAGGGGGCCTGGGGTTCCTCAACAAAGCTGTTTGTTTGCAATCAAAACAGTTGCTTTTTCCCTTCACAAAGTATCAAGGGGGGCCTGTGTGTTTGGCATAAGGTTCCACCCACCCACACTGGGAGGTGGAAGTGGAGGGTGTTTTTGTTTAATGCTATAGCGGGGATGGGGGGTACCCCTCAGTGTAACCTCAACCAACCCCTTTCCCCCTGGGCCTCTTCCTAGGGGGGGCTAAAAGGCATTACAGCTCCTGCTTTTACCAATCCCTCCAAGTGATGATGAGGAAGGGAGTCTTTCCTTCCTGGAGGGGGGCCACCAGCCACCCGCCCCCTCCCCCTCTCATTAACCCACCGGGTGGTGAAGGCTTGCCCCTTCAGGAAGGGGCGCGGGGCAAACCTGGCTTCTGTTGTGCATTACGTTCGGGGGCGGCTCACCACAACTCTGGCAACTCTGTTTTTCTCCTGGGGCTCCCGCCCTCAACCAGGTTGGCCCACTTGTTTTTTCCTGGGTTTCTAGGGGGGCAGGCGTGTTTCCCCACATATTTTCTAAGGGGAAAGGCTCCATTTTGTTGTTTCCCTATGGGGTTGGGGGGGCCCCCCCTCCCCCAAAAAAAAAACCCGTCCCTTACCCTTTCCTTTCCACAGAACCCGCCCCTGTTTTTGGTCTCTACCGGTGGGACCGGATTTTCTGGGGTGGAAATTTTGCCCTTTTAATTAACAATCAAAACCATTTGTTTGAAGGTGCCCCCAGCCCAGGACCTCACCACAGGACAACCAGAAAAGGCACAGGGTTTGTCATCCTCCTGCCACAGGCCCATTGGGCCCCACTGTTGGCCACGGAGGCCTGGTGGCTCAGGGGAAAAGGGGGTACGGGGGACCCCTCCTGGGGGGGGGGGGGTTCTCCCAGGGGGTAACCTGGGGGGGGGTCTCTGTCCTTTTCTGGAGGTGCGCTCCCTGAAAAGCTGTAGCAGGGGAATCGGCCGCTCTGTTTTCTGTTTTCCTCATTTGGTGCAGGGGGAACTAGAAAGGGGTAGTTTTCTAGGGCTAGGTTCTGGGTATAGTGGGGGCCCTTTTGTCGGGGCCCCCTTTGGTTTCCAGTGTTGGTTCCTTTTCTTTTCAGGGGGTTCCCAAACCAGGGGCAGGCTTAGGAGGTGCAGCCGCAGGGGATGCTGCTTCCAGTGTGGGGGGGACCGCTTTTCAACCTCGCGCGGGGCCTGAAGGGGGTACACTAAGTACAGGGCCTTCCTTTCTGGGGGCATTTTTTCCAGTGCCCCCTTGGAAAATCTCCCCGCTCTCTGGGGGCTTTGGTGTTATCCCATTTGATGGGATTTAAAAGAAAAGGGACAACTATTTTAGCAAGTTTCTTTCAAAAGCTGAATGGGGGTTTGCGCCTCCCATTAGGTGGCACACATCATTGGGAGTTTTTTTCAGGGCTTTTCAGGCCTTGGGGAGGTTTTCACGGAATTTTGGGTTTTTCAGAATCCCTTTTCTCTCCTCAAAACTGGACCAAGCTCTGAAGCAACCTGGGCGAAGCTTAAAAACCCATCCTCCAAGGGTCTGGGAAATTCCTCTGCAGGACTTCCTCCAAGCATTTCCAGGGGGGGGGACAGGGGCTGGGGTGGATCCGGTCCATTCCATTCATGGGTTCAGGGGGACCACGGGGGGGTGTTGAGTGTGATTTCCCTTTACAATGTCTTCTAGCTTTGTTAATTGGTGCAGAAATATGGGTCTGTCCTGTGCCCTGTTTCCCCCCAAGGGCTAAATGAGTGTGGTGGTGCCTCACAAGTTGTTTTGCTAAATTTTGCTAATTTTTCAGATTTTAGGGGGCAGGAAGACTTGCTCTTGCACTTTTGCTCCCCCCTCCCTTATTTTGTTTTTTTAAAACCTCACTGTGAATAACTTCTAGAGAGAATTCCCTTCCATTTATTCCTTCTGGGACATATCCCAAAGGCTAGGGGGGGCCTAGGAAGGGAAGTGTTCGTGCTCCCAAGGTTCTTTTTCCCCAGGGGCTTCCCTCTCTGTTCTATGAGCAGGGGAGGGCCAGGGCGCAGACAGAGGGGGCCTTTACTGGGAGGGGGCAGGTGGTGAGTGGAGGAGTGAGTGAGGTGAACTGGAAACCCATGGTGGTTCCCTCTGTGGTCCCCCTCCTCCCTGATTACCCAGGTTCCTCCAATGGTGGGGGGCCAGGCTTCCCACCAACCTTCAGGCCCGGACGAAAGAGAGGAGCTTTCCGCAGTGTGAGGGACCTTGGATTGCCCAGGCAGGGGGACCTATAAGCACTCTTCTGCCCCCCCACCCCCGCGGATGCCCCAGGGCAACCTCCCCAGGGGGGGCCCACACACCACCCCTCCAGACGCCCAAGGAGGAGGGTGATGTACCCGCCCCACCCCCAAACTGTTTGGCCTCTTTCCACCCAGGGAGGGGGCATCCCAGGGGAAGAGGGGGGTTGTGGTGGGGCCCAAAACCCTGGGCCTGTTGGGCTTCTGGTGGGGGATCCCCAGAGCAGAGGATGGTCCCACGAACCCATGGAGGATAGTTTCCCTGGTAGGGGAGTTCCTGGAGGGAGTGTGGGGGCTCCCCCTACTTCTGAATTTGTGGCCCCAGGATCACTCTTTTTTTTTCCTCACTCTCCCCCTGAAGGGATTTGGGGGACATGGGGGGGGGGACCCACCCGGGACAGGGGAGGGACCCCTGGGGTGACAAGCAAAAAAAAGGTTCACAGGAGGAGGGAATGGGGGGTGGGGGCTGGGCAAAAACCTGGCCTTTGCAAGAGTGCTGGGGGCTGGGCTGTGGGGGCATAAAAACCCACTAGTCCAGAAAAGTGAAAGTGGACTGTACTGGGGGGCCCCACCCAAGATCTGGGGAATAGTGTGTTTCTTTTCCAAATCTGTTGCAGGGGAGCGGCGGGGCAAAAGAAAAAATTGCCCAACATGGGGGGGTTTTTTTTAAGCCCACCAATGCAGTCCTCTGTTGCAGGTGGGGACCGTCTTATGCTGCCGCCCGCTGAGGGCAGGGAAAGTGGTCCCTCCTATAGGGCCACATCTTGTCAATAAAAACAGGGCAAGGCTTATGTGCCTTCCCCCATGGGACCCTTTATAAACTCCCATGGGGACACATTTGTCCCTTTTTGAATTTCTCTATTTAGAAGTTGTTTTTCCAAATTGTCATTTCCTTTTAAAAAAAATTGTTTTTTAATCATTTTTCAAAATTGTAAAAAGGTGAACTTACTTACTAGCTTCCCAAGGGGCCATACAAAACAAAGCGAGTGGGCCAATATTCCTAGCCCGGGCATTGTTTCAGTGGTTTTTTACAGGGCATCAAAGGGCCCCGTGGGACTTTGAAGGGGGGTCTCCAAGTTGGAATCCCAGGTCTAGGGGAACGTTACCTCAGTTTGGCAGGCACCTCGATCCACCACCAGGTCTTGGGTCAGGGCATGTGCAATGAGGGCAAATCCAATCCCAATGGATTGTGGTCTCCTCCTCACATTTGATGGTTTCCTCTCTATCCCCGCCCCCCCCCCGCCACCTTAAAACCCTTTCTATTCTTCTCTCTCTAAAAAAATCAGTTGAAAAAAAATTTAAATATTCCTCGGAATCAGGATTTTGACATCACAACAAACAACTCAAAAAAAGGGGGGGGGCCAGGCTGAAGTGGGGCCCCCTGCCCCCCCCAGGCGCGGGAAAAGTTTTGGCTGGGAAGCACTGCTCTCGTGCAATTTCTGGCAGCAAAGCTCTGAGCCCGGGGGGACATTTCAGGGCTGCCCTTAGGAAACCCTTCATGTTTTTTTCCGTGTAGCTTTTTCCTGAAAAGCTGCATGTTGCGGCCTGTTTTTACCTGAGGCTCGTTAACCTCCCATGCCCCCAACCGGGATGGATGGTCCCCCGCCCTGGGGGTACAGTGGGGGGGGACCCCCTTGGGAGGGTTTTTTTTAGTTGGGTGCTTGGTTGTGATTGGTTTCTTGTTCCCCTTTTTTTGCCCATTACATTGGGTTGAGCTTTTTTCTCGGGCCACAATAGGCAAATTTTCTCTGGGCCTGCAAATAGTAGGGAGCCTGGCGGCGAACACAACATTTTATAAAAAAAACTAATTTGTTTCAGTAAAGAGAACGTTATATTGGAGGGCGTAGTTTGTCCTATTGTGTTAGGCAAGCCAGCATGGAATGGATGGCCTTTGCTTTCCCCACCCCCCCAAATAAACAAAGGGGAAAAAAACCCGTTTTCAACAAGCAAGTTTTTTTGTTTCCATTCATAGTTGCTAGAGGCGCCTAGTCTTTGTGGTTGGGGTCCCTGAGAAAGGCAATTTCAGTTAAAGGTTCCCGGGGGGGCCTACGTTGTTTTGGAGGAATCTGCTCCCCCCCCCCCCTCACAACAGCCCAGGTAAAAAACGGGCAATTTTTCGCCGTGGAATCGGGTGAATCCTACCTGCATGCTAAATTTTCCTTACGTCACTTCAAAATTGGAAGCAAACACATACACAGCATGTGGTGAAGTGGGAAGAGAGTAAAAAAGAATTTTAAAAGAAATGAAAAATTTCCCTGACCTTTTTTACTTGTGGGTTAAAATTTACAGTAAAATTATAATGGAAAAACATCAAGCCACATACATTATTTGTACATTACACATTCGAAAATGGGATGGAAAAACTTTCTTTTTTTTATTATATAAATAAAAACTAAGAGGGCCCTTTGGGTTGCACCATAATTTTCGTGGCCAGGGGGCAGGGGGGGGCTAGGGCAGGCTTCCGGCCCGCCTTGCCCCACACCAACTCTCCCAATCGGAGGAGTGACCCCCCCGCCTCAGGGGGATGGTCCCTATCCCAAAATGCTGGGGTTTTTTAGGGCCCCTGATTTCCCCTGGGGCAGGGGCCAGTTTGGAACTTTTCCTTCCCTCAACAATCTGGGGGGGACCACACCTGGTTTCCTAAACGGCTCCCCAACCTGTGGCCTGCCCTGCCCGATCAACCACTCCCTTAACTTGCCCCCCCCTCTAATGGGCCCTAGTCCATCTCTCCAATGCCCAACTCCGGATTGCACCTAATTTTGCCCACCCTCCCCCATTCCAATTCCTGGTTTGCCCCCTCCACTGGAGCCCCCCCCAACCCCCCGCCCGGCCCTTGCCTCGCCTCGCCCAAACTGCCCTTGCCCCTCCCTACGGGGCTGGGTCCACCCCACACACACAAGCTGCTGCTTAGTTGTTTTTGTTCGGGGGCCCCACCCCCAACTTAAATTCCCTTCCCTCTGCCGGGGCCCTGGTCACCCAAAATTCCATCCAATTGCAGCCCTGGCCCCTGCTCAGGTTTTTCATTTGGTTTTACCCCTCACTAACCCCCCCTGAGGGGGGTCCTGGTTTACCCCCATATGGCAGTCTTGGTTTGGTTGGGTGGGGGATGATTTTGCTTAGGCTTTTTTAACTATTATAGATGGGGGTGGTGGGAATGTCGATGTTAATCCACGAAAAAAACAACATTTCACGGTCCGAGGGTTCCGATGTAAATAAATCCCGAGGGGGGCGGACTGGGTCCTGTTATGTGCCATGGGTCCTTGCCCACCTCCCTGTTCATTTTCTCTGTTTTTTCTGTCTCTACAGAGCAACTTGTGTTGTAGGGGGGGGCTTGGAGAAAAGAAAAACCAAAAAGCCCCTGCCCTGGAGAGATCATGGGGGTCTTGATGCTGGTGTGCTTTCTCAAGGGGGGGGACTGCTCGGGCCTGCCCACCACGCTCCCACGTGGGGCTGGCCTGGGGGGGGGAACACCAGGGCCTGGGGACTTTTCAGGGGTTTTTGGGCTCTCAGGGGCCTTCTGGGGGAATGGGGGGGGGCCCCTGAGGAAAATTGGGGTCCCACTGGCCATAGGGCCCCAGGGAGGGGGGGGGACACCCTGGCCCTTTTCCCCAGCCCCTCAAATTGGAGACCCCAAAGGCAGCCCTCGCTGTAGGTAAGTAAGTTTAGTTTGTGGGAAATCTGAATTGCTCCCTCCTGAGGATGCCCCCCCCTATCCCCTTCCTCTCTTTTGCCCCAGCGTTGGTTGCTCCCCCCACTTAAAACCCTGGGACCCACCCACCTGGTGGAGGCAGGCCTGGAGGAAGTTTGAGATTTTCACAACAACGTGTGCCCACTGGCCCCTGCCCATTTTCACCTCCCACCTCCCTGAATGTTTGATGCCTGGGGGAGAGGGGTGGGTGGTGTCAAAAAAGATGGGGTTCCCCCCCCCCACTCTGGGGTGGGGGGCCCCCGGGCCAGGTTGCCCCACTCAATGAAAGAATGGGATGGGGTGTCAAAGATTTTTACAACCTAACTGTGGCAGAGCAGAGGGGGCCCCCCCGGGTGGGGGGGGTAGGGGTGAATCGGGATTGGCTGCAGGAAGGGCCCAGACACAGCGGTGGGGTTTCCACTGGCCCAACCTGCCCACTCTCCTGGGGCTTGTGGGGGTACCGGCTTGAAAAAACTGTGGAGGGGACCTCCACTTTTCCTTTTACCTGTTGAAGGTTTGGCTTTTTAATACAGCCCCTGCGAGGTTTGCTTTGAGAAAATTGGAATGAGTTTGGGGTTGGTTTTTTGTGTTTGTTTCTTTTTGCAATTGCCACTCCTATGGGTTTTCTCTAGCATCCTGCCCTGGCCCAACACGGGAAGCAAAATGATTAAAAAGGTTTTACCCTGGTTTGTTGTATTTGTTGGGAAAACCGCAAGGTTTCTTCCTGGGGAAAACAAACAACCCCAAGGGGGGGGACCATGTGTGGGAACCATGTGACCTCCTAACTAGCATGTGAAAAAAGGGCCAGGCTGGCTGGTTGGGTTCTTCTGGGCAAGTTGGGGGAGCGTCCCAGATGTCTTCCCCCACGGGGGGCCCAGGAAATATTGGGCACAGAATCGACTCGAGGTTGGTTCCTCCCTGGGGGGGGCTTGGCTGGGAGGCCATCCCCGCGCGGATTGGAACGCTGCCCTGAACCAACAGGGGGTCTGGGGGCCTGGCCTGGTGGGTCTAACAGCTCTCTGACTCCATCTTGTTCCCCCATTGCCCTGCCCTTTCCCTTTTCTTATTTTCTTTACTGGTTGTGGGCCCTTCATCTAGGAGAATGGCCTGCCACTAGGCCCCTTAGCTTCCCCCCAGGCCTGAGGAGGTGTGCTGGTGGGCAAACAGGCCGGCAGTCACCAGAGAAAACAGGGGGCAAGGGGAGGGGACCTGGGCCTCCTCCCATGGGGCTCTTGCTGACTTTCCCTGTAGCTTTCCCAGATGGGGGGGACAGGGGCTGGGGAAAGTTTCCTCTGGTCCCCATCATGGGGTCCAGGGGGGGGACCACGGGGGGGTGGAGTTGGATGATTCCTTTTTACAATGTCAAGTTTGTCTAAAAGGCTTGTTTAATGGTGGCAAGATGATGATGAATCTGGTCTGCGCTTGTCCCCCAGGGGGGGCCTAAAAGGGCTTGAGGGAGTGTGGTGCCTCACGGCTGGGGTTTTGCTTAATTTTTCAGGGCTTTTTAGCAGAAAAAAAAGCTCTGGGCACTTTTGCTCCCACCTTTATTTGGTTTTTGTTTTTGAACCCCCCACTGTGAACTAATCTTCTAGAGAAATTTCCAAAGGCGCAATGTTCCTCCCTTGAACATTCCCCAATTTGCCAGGCCTGGGAAGAAAAGAAGGGGGAGTGTTGCTCCCAGGTTTTTTTTCCAGCAGGCGGGGCTCCCTGTGTTCTTAATAGGAGCAGGGAGGGATAGGCCAAGCCCCCAGAGGGGCCCCACTGGAGGGGCAGGTGTGGGGAGCCGGAGGAGTGAGGGGAGAGACCTGGAAAACTGTGTGTTTCCCTTTCTGTCCCCCCCTCCCCCTCACCTTGGGGGTGGACCCATACCCAGGTTCCTCCCGGGGACCCAGCCCCACTCTCTCCACCAAAGGGACCCCGAGAGCTTTCCTTCCGGGCAGTGAGGGAAACCTTTGAACCCTGATGCCCCCAGGCAAAGGGACCAACACCAAGCTCCTACTCTGCCCTTGCCCCCACAATGGCCCAGCAGCACCCCCAGGGAACAACAGTAGTAGCCTTAGGGCTCCAGGAGGAGTACTTTTCCCACCACCCAGGGGAAAAATGGGGGGCCCCTCTTCCACCAGGAGGGGGTCCAGAGGTACATCCAGAGAAGGGGGTGGGGGCCCAAAGCCCCCGGCCCTGGGGGGGGGTGCCCTGTGGGGGGCCCCCAGAGGGGCAGAGGAGGGATGGAGTTCCCCCCCTGGAGTAGTAAGTTGTTTCCCTGGGGGGGACTGGGGGGGGACCTGGGGACTCTCCCTTTACTCTGTGGTGTGTGGGGCCTGGGGGCCTGTGGTTTCTTTCCTCCACTCTACCCCCCTCAGATTGGGACCTCGAACCGGACCCAGGACCAGAGGGGGAGGAGGACCCTGGGACAGCAAAAAAGGTCCACCAGGGATGAGGGATTTTATGGGGGTGGGGGGCTGGTACCAAACCCTGGATGCAGGGGGGACCTTGGCTGGATGGGAAGAAGGGGGTTAGGAACCTCCGTAGGACCCACTAGCCAGAAAGGTGGGACTGTTTTGGCTGGTGGGCCCCGCCCCCAGGGACTGTGGGGAGGAGGTCTGGCTTCTCTCCACCTGTTGGCAGGGGGGCAGCGGGAGGAGGAAATTGCCAAAAAATGGAAGGGTTAAAAATGCCATTTGGCAGGTCTCTGTTTGGCAGTGGGGGGGCTGGATTACTTGCTATGCTTTGCCGCTAGGGGGCAGGGGGGTGGGGGTTGGGTCCTAGGGGAGCCCAATCTGTCAATAATAAATCGGGGGCAAGGAGGACTGTGCTCCGATAAACCACTTTTACTTATGGAAATCATTAGTTCCTTTGAAAATTCTATTAGAGGTTGTTTTTTTAATTGTCCCCATTCTTTTTAAAAAAAATTGTTTTTAAATTACATCATTTAAAAATAATTTTAAAAGGGAAACTTTTTAATAGCTTTTTACCCAGGGCCATACAAAAATGAGGTGGGGGCAAAAAGGGTCCTGGAGGGCCGTTCTTGGCACAGTGGTTAGGGAAGCCCCATGGGACTGAAGGGGGGGCCTCCCAGGTTCAGTTTTTCCCCAAAGCACTTGTTTTTTTATAATTCCCATCTTTGAAGTGGTTTCATTACAAGTAAAAAAATTTATCTGAATGGAGCTTTTTACATTTCCAACTTTCCTCAGTGGGGGGGATTTTGGATACCTCTCCACATCCGGGGGGTTTTTCAGAGAAAAACAGCCCTCTTCCTGTTTTCTTCCATCCATCCTCCTCCCCATTTCTTCTTTCTACTTGCTGCCCAATGATTAAGGCAATCTTGCTGGCTCTTTTCATAAACCAGGAAAGGCCCTTGGCGGGGCGTGGGACCTTTTCCTGGCAGGGCCCCCCTGAACTCGCTGCTTCCTCTTTTTCGCTGTGTGCCTGGCCAAAACAGGAAAATAGTTTCACTTCAGGGGAACCCCTTGAGGGCTGTTATTTTTTTGGATAACAGGGACCACACAGATTTAAGGCCCGATATATATTTGTTAATTTACCACAATTACTGGGTGGTTTGGCTGTGGTTGCTAAACCGCATCCCAGTTTGGTTAGCAAAAAAAAAAACTTTTCTCCAGATTGGTTATAATCAGTATTTGGCAGGAGAGGGAAAAAATTTTAATAGGATTCATTAAAGCCCTTAATTTCTTCACTTTTTTTTAAATTGTCTGTGGTGGGACCATAAAACATTCAACACCAGGGTTCCCTTACCCTTAAAGCTTATTGCTAAGCATTGCTATAAATAATAAAATATCAACCCACATTAAACAGGTTAAATTATGGTCCAGTTTTCCACCCCAAATTCAGTTCAGGATTCCTTAGGCCCCCAGATGGGTCTTCTGCCCCCAAGGTCTATGGGGATGGCTTGCAAACCTATGGGGGAACGTTATTTTCAACCCCAGTGGCATATTAAATTTTGGGAACTCAATCTTCACTGGTTTTTTGGCTGGTGGGGGGACAGTTTTTTCTGGCTTATGGGGGGCCCTCGCAAAACCAGATTTTCAGTTTTCTTGTGGGGGGTATTAGGAACTAAATTGGGGCTTCCAGTATTTTTTCTGGCTGTAAGCAGAGGGCTTTTCCCTCCAAGCCCAGCGAGGGGAAGTGCCCCCCCCCACCGCGTTTTGGTCTTCACGTGGGTTCCCCCCAACAAATCATCATTGGAAAACACATTACAAAGGGGCAAGGTAAGGGGGGGGCAGCAGGGGGGGGACCCATTCTTACTAGCAAGAAAAGTCCAGTCCCACAAACATTGGGACATTCCAAGTCACTCTCAGCGGGAGGGGAGGGGAATTAACACAGGGAAAGCAGGGGGAAAACATTTGGGAAGGTCAAGTTTTTCTCCAGAAAATGCAGGCAGCCCCACAGCAAATAGTTTTTCCAATTATTCCATTGGGATATAAGTATAAAAGCCCTCTTAAAAAAAAATAAACCTTTTCAATTTTTCCAGAAGTTTGAAACTTGTGGACCCCATGGTTTCTTCTCTTCTTCCGGTACTAAAAACCCCTTTTGCTAGGCTGGACAACCCCTACAAAGGCCTTTCCTCCTCATTTGGTGCCTTCCCACAGGGAGGCCTAACAGCTGAACCCCTCTCCCCCCCACAGTTTGCCATCAACAGGGGCCCACATCATTTCAAGGCCACTCTGGGGTTAACCCACACTGCAACCAGGGGGGTACCTTTTAAATTTACTGCCCTTTCTGCCAGGTCCCTGGGTCTGCCACAGGGGCCCCCAAAAAGCTGGGGGACCCTTTCCCCCATTCCTGTTGTTTCCAGTGGTTTCTCTAAAACCTTTTTCTAATGCCCGTGGACCCCCCTTTAATACACACAGGTGTTTCTCATGTTGTTGGTGGTTAACCCCCCCAACCCATAAAAATATTATTTTTTCGTTTGTTTACTTTTTCATTAAACAGTTATAACTTTGCTAAACTGTTAATAATTATTTGTAATGTATATACATAAATTCTTGTTTTTTTGAAGAAGGGGAAAAAGGGAAAAAAGGAATGGCCATTTTAGTAGGGTGTGATGAGTATTTCCAAAAAGGGAAAGGGCAAAATTTTGGCTGTGGCAAGTTGCTGGAAATCCACCACAACCCAGTGCTGTGGGCCCACAATCAATCATCCCAAAAAAGTTTCATTTTTTCTCACCTGAAAAAAACTCTTGCCTCTGACAGACAAACAGTGGGGGAACACCATTTCCATTACTTTACATTTTTCATACTTGCTTTGGAAGGAATAAACCCCGTATTGCTGGGTCTTTACACCACCCAGGGCCAACACACCTCTCCTCCCTTGGGTTATCCAAAAAAGAAGAGAACAACCTTAAATGTTTTCTATAGTGAATTTTAACTTTTACTTAATTTTGGGAATTAAATGAAAAGTTTTTAAATTTTTAAAAAGTTGATATGGTGGTGGGGCCCAGTGGGCTGGGTTGTGGGCCCAATTTCTTCAGGGGGTTGGGCGCTTCCAAAACCCTAGGGTGTGAAACCCAGGGGGGAAGTCCAAAAGTTTTTTCAAAATTCCCAGGTTTTTCCAGGGGCATGTCGGGGCATTCAAACCTTTGGCACCATTGTTTGGTTTTGCAACCGTCTAGGGGCGCTATGTGGTGATCAATTGAGGCTCTCTTCCATCATTTGATGTTTTCTTCTCTCCCCCCACCCCCTCCCCCCTTCTCTCTCCCCCCTTCTTGTTTTTCCCTTTCCCTCCCTCTGAGAAATCAAATAAAAAAAAACATCTATTTTTTTGTTAAAAAGTTACGTATTGGATAATACGGGGCCCCTTATTAGAAACTGGGGGACAAGGTTAGTACTTCCAAGACACTAGGAAAAACAAGATTTTGAAAAACAAGTCAGGTCATTTTCCCCTGGAAATCACTCGGGACTACAAAAACCTTTTCCCTCCCACACCATTCCCTCACCTACACAGAATCAAGTAAATGGTATGGGGGGGCCAGTAGTTAGTGTCCCACAGTGCAGAAAAACAGGAAAGCCTCTCCATGGGTTCCCCCTATCTGACCTTCACATTTGCCCTTACTGAAGATTGGGCTCCCGAGTGGCCCATTTGTTGATCCAGCTTTCTCAGATTGGGACGCTAAAACTTCCTCTCTCTTTTTGATCTTTCCTTCCTCCTTTTCTTCCTCTTTTCCTCCTTCTAGGTCCTTCCTCCTCCTCCACTATCCTCTCTCCTTCCTCCTCCGGGGGTGGAGGGGGGGCAACCTCCCTTTCAGGAAAAGCACTTTGGCTTTTACTAAATGGGACCCCCCATTTTGGGTTCCCTTGCAATTTGGCCCTTTTTTCTGGGCCCAGGGGGTTCTCATGCCAACGGGTCTCTCATAATTGATTTTTCTGAGGGGACCCCACTTCTATTTTCCTTTTACCTGATAGAAGGCACAAATTAGCGAAGAGGAGAAAAACTTGCTTTTCCCTTTTACTTGGGATGATGGGAAAAAAAAACACTGCAATTTAGCCCGCCATTTTGGTTGGCTGGGGCAGCTTACCCCTTGATATCATTGGGGGGAGGCTGAAATTTTAATTAAATGGAATTAAACCCCACCTTTACCCTGTTTGGAATTTGCTGTTTGGTCCCCTATTTTTGTGAGGGGAAAAAAAACAAACAGTTCCCCCTACTTGTTGAGGGTTTTCCATTTTTAACAGGCAGTAAATCTGCTGTTATTAATCTCTCAAGCTTACTTTATCCCAACACTGAATGGAATGAGATCCCTTAAAAACCTCCTGAGGGTTGGGGGGGGGGGGACCAAGGTTTGTAGCCATTTCCATGGTATAGGGCCCCCAAAAACACAACAAGTTATGGAAAGCAGAGAGGGGGAGGGGGACAGAGGGAAAGGGATTGGAGAGATGCCTGAAAAAAGGAAACCCCCACCAGGTCTTCCAAAAGGACTCCAGAGGGGGAAAAACGTTGGGGGGGGGGGAACAACGGGGCATTTGGGGGGACACAAAGCTCTAAAAGGCTGGGGCTGGGAGGGAGTGAGGTAGTGATTTGCCATATGAGGATCTTCCAAAAAGTAGTGTGGGACCAGAGGGAACAAAAAAAAAGGGGGCCTTAGGGGGGATGGAGGGGGGGGGGACAAAAAACTGGAAAAATGGGAAGATAATAGTTCAGGGTCCTTGGGAAGGGGGGCTTGGGGTGATCGGGAACCACGGACCCACTAAAACAATTTTTTACTTGGGGACTTGGGCCTTAAGGCAAGGGGCCCATAGGAAGGGGAAACCCTCCCATTGTTGGTTAACTTAGTTTTCCATTTATGATAGGGTTGGCGCTGGACATTAGAACCCAAGCCATTCATTTTTTTCTCAAAAACATCTGAGAGCAACACATTTTCAAAAAGGGATGCCCTTCGGTTTAATCCTTCGGGGTTGAGTGTGGTTAAGAAACCAAGGGAATTGGTTTAGGGGGGACTTAGGCCCAGGACCATAAGGGCTACCCCAGTTAGTTGGGGAGCAAAGGTTCAGGCAATTCCTTGAATTCATTTGATGTTTCTAACCCTCTCTCCTTTGGGTTTAATTTTAGGTTATTTTTTTAAAATTATATTAAAATAAAAAATAAAGGGGATATTGCCAAATGGGGGTTTGGGCCCTAGAGAGAGAAAGACAATTGTTGGGATTTTTTTTACTATGGGGTGGCCAATTTTTTGGGATTCATCCAAGGGCTTCCACACTAGAAAATCCTTTGTTATCAGGAAATGTCAAGGTTGAAAAAATAGCTTATATCACACTACTCCATGGGGGGGGACTTGGGGGGACCTAGGTTTATTGTCTAGAAGTTACCAATAAGGTAGCAAAAAATATGATGCCGGCAAATCTTTCACTCTCAGTGGGGACCAAAGAGGGACTCTTAAGGAAACCAAGGGGAGAAACCAATAACCAAAAAACTTTACCCAAAAAACCCAAAAGATTTAAAGGTACTAAAGGGGGTATAAAGGAAAAGGGGGTCTTGGTGGTGACTTCAGTTCAAAAGGGAAACAGAAAACAAACAGGGTGGGGGCACCTAGTTCACCCAAGGAGGGTGACCCACAGGCCCACAAACATTACAGAGAGGAAAAAAGTTGGAGATAGAGGGCTGCGAGGGGAAGGAAGGGGGGGGGGGAACCTCAAGGGGATTGGAGAAGTCCGAGGAGAGGAATGGATGGGTGGGGGACCAGGGGGGGGACCTGACCATCCCATCAAAACCTGGGGCTGTTATGCTTTATGTTTGCTCAGAAAGGAAAAAGTTTTACTGGAATGCTCTCTCGGCGGGGGAGGGGGGGGACCACCCACAAGGGGATGTTCCCCACCAGGGGGGGGGGGGGGGGGGGGGACCTCACCACTCAAAAGCCCCCCCACTGTGTGAAGGGGGGGCCCTAAAAAACACCTGGGGGGCCCAACCTAAAAGGCCCCACTGGGGGGGGTTTGATTGCTTAAGTGTGTAAAAGGGGGGTGACAACACCCACTTGCGAGGGTTTTTGGGGCCATTGTTTCAGTGGGCAAATCTCTTCTGGGAATTTTTCCTGGTTTTCCATTTTCAAAAAACCCTTGAAAGGTGGCAGGACTTGGAAAATGAGGCTTGGGGGCCGGGACATTGATGCAGTGGAAACTTTTCCTGGGAGGAGATTTTCAGGCTGGGGGGGGAACCTCAGGGGCCTGTTTTTGTCTAGTGTCACCCCATTTCTGTGTTCCCCACTCATTTTGGTCCACGCTTTCCACCTCCTCTATGTTTTGCTCATCAGAATTTTTTTGGGGAGGGGCCCCAGGCCCACAGGTGTTTTAGGGGGCCTTGTTGTTCTCCATTTCTAACATCTACACCTGGATTGGGGGGGGACTTTTCTATGGGAAAATAGCGTCCAGGGGCATCCCTTTCCCTTCATTGGGGGCCAGGGCTTTGCCAGACTGGGGGGGACTCCTGAGAGAGGCACAGAGGCTTTTCCTCGGGGGCACAGGGAAAAAGTAAAGGGGACAAGGGAGGTGGTGTGAAAAAACACAAGCTTTTTTCCCTCCCAAAAGCCCGGGGGGCCCTTGCCTCGCACATTCCCCAGAAGAGCTGGGGGAGGGAGGGGCTTGTGCTGGATTACTGGGCATTGGTTTGTAACAGGGTTATGGGGGGACCATGGGAAAATAAACATGGGCCCAGGGGGAGGGTGAGAGAGGGCCAAACAGGCCCCACAGGGGGGGCCTTTTGGGGTGGGCTCTGATTGGGAGGAAAGGGGGCACAGGGGTCGGTGGGGAAAAACCTTTGAAAGGGGTTTGGACCCTCACACTTTCCTTGGTGAGGAGAAAATTGGAAATTGGGGAAAACCGTGGTGGTAAAACCAGGTTTTACCCCAACATTTCTGGAGGGACAAAAACCTGCCTTTTTCCCAGCTTCACTTGAGTTGGAGAGGAGGGGTTCAGGAGGACGAGGGGATGTCTCTGTGTTTTGCTTTTCCCGTTTTTTCTTCCGAGGGGCTTCTCTGGGCAGAAGAAGAAAAAAAAAACCAGGGCTGAGAGAGGGTTTTTCTGTTTGCTGTAGGAAATAGGCGCAAGAGGCGCCACCCACCACCGATTTTTACGGCCCCTCGCCTCTGGCAGGGGAGGGGGGCTCCCCACAGGTAAAAAACCCGAGGGCAAAGGGCCCAGGGGGGGCCAGGGGGGCCCATCCCAGGGGGGGGCCAGGCGCCAGGCTGGGGGGGTCCCACACACCTGGGGGAGCCCCCCACACCTCTTACCCCTCCATCCCCCAGGGAAAATGTGTGTGTGTGTGTGTTGTGTGTGTGTGTGTGTGTGTGCGTGTGTGTTTGTGGTCCGTGTTTTTGTGTTGTCCCGGGGGAGGGGGGGGGGGACAGCGTTGGGATGGGGGGGACGCACAATTCCTGGGGGGGGAAGGGAGGAAGCAGGTTTGGTTTAGGTTGTGTCAGGAAAGCCTGGAGGGGTGGTGTTGTTCATGTGTGGAGTGCTGGGTTTTCGGAGGGGGGATCTTGCTACCCGCTTTGTTAGGGTGGGGTCGGGGGGGGGGGCTATTCAGGGGGGGTTTTCATTTCAAACCTCCACTCCCTGCCCTGGGAGGTCTTTTGGCAGATGCCCCCTCTCTCTGCCCCTGATCTGATTCTGGGGGGAGCAGAAATGGGGTGGCGGGGGGCATTTTCTTGGCCCCACTGGGGCACTGCACAGGGGCAGGCCCCTGATTGCCTCCTTTGTGTGTCCGGGGTGGGGGGGCTCTGTCTTTTTTGCAGAGCTCCAAACAAAGGGGGGGACATTCGTTAGAGGGGGGGGCTGGGGGGACAGGTTTCCACTTATGCCATCAAAACGGGTTACAAAAAGGGGGGACAAAAGAGCGTCAGGCCAGGAAAAAAAAAACCGAACCGACCCAGTGCCCCAAAAACGGGGGGTGGGTGAGAGGGCTGGGCCCACACCCCAGGGGGGACCCTGGAGGTTGGGGTTGGGGGGGGGGTGGGGGGGGGGGGGGGTCCCAGGGGGTCAGGGGGACTCAAATTTCAGGGGGGCCTCAAAGATCTCACAGGGAGGACCCACTCCCCAAAGAAAAAAACTGTTTACCCATTCAGTCCCTCCCCCCCGACCCCAGGTTTTCCTGGTCGGTAGGGGTTACAAAAAAAAGCAATCTTTTTCTTTTCATGTGTGTTTGCTTGGGGGTCATTAGAGGAAGCATTTTGTTTGCTGGTCTTTTTGCCCTTATTGCTTCCTTTTCAATTTGACTCACTCACTCCCTGCCCCCCAAGTAAACACCTGTGGGGGGGGGGACCCAGTCCCCTGCTTCCCACTATCCTCCTTGTAGGGGGGGTACTTTTCCCCAAAGCCTTAAAAACATTTCATCCCCACTTTTGATAGTGCTGTGTATTTAAAAAAAAAAAACAAAAAAAAAAAAAACCAACGGGAGGGTTTGGGGGGTAAAGGGGGAGGGGATTAAGGTCTTGAAATTACTTTTTTTCTCTGCCAAAAACCTGTCACCTTCACAGAGGGCGGGACAAAAAAACCATTGCAGTGCGGGGGGCCAGGTTCAGGGGGGAGCTATGGGGCCTTTACCCCCAAACTCCCATTTTTTCATTCCCCAAAACAAGGGGGGCATAGTTTTTTTTTCACCAGTGATTTCAGGGGCTTTTCACTGTTTTGCTAGACCTTTGGACAACAAAATCATCAATGCTTTGCCAAGCTTCAGCGGGGGGCTGCCCCAGGAAAAAATTTTTTCCTCCACTGTGTTCCTAAAACAGGGGGGGGACGAGGTCTTGCCCATGGGGACCACCAGGGGGGGGACCACAGATTTGGGTGGAAGGTTTTTTCCTGATGCCTTCCTGGGGGTCAGTTTACCCCACTCTTGTCTTTTTGCAGAGCTCCCCAGGGAGGGGGGGGACATTTGAGGTGGCTGCTGGGGGCCCTTGGGGGACCCCGACTTACTACACCCACCTACACAGGGGTCAGGGGTTGGCAGGTTTTGCACCGGGGCTGGACGGGGGGGGACAACAGGGCCAGTGGGGCCTGTCAGAGGTGGGAGGGAGCTGGGGGCCCCGGAGGGGGGTCTTCTCTACACCCACACAACCCCCCCAAGGGGGGGGGGGGACTGGGCAGTGCCCCAGGGGGACCCCACACTCAAAATCTGCGGGGGACTCCCCCGGGGGGGGGGACCCCTCCCAGGGGGGGGGACTCCCTACCTTACACTGTCCCACACAGGCCCCATGGGACAAAGGGGGGAAAAAACCCGGGGGGACCCCCCACTTCCTCCCTCCCAGCTTTACAACCATGGCAGGGTAGAAAAAAAGGGGGGGACCACCTTTCCTTCCTCATAGAAAATGAGGAGGAGAGGAGAGGAGATTGTTTGGTTTCACTTCCACAGTAGTTTCTCCATGGAGCGCTTGGGGGCATTTAGCTGATTTTTGTTGTTTTGAAAAAAACCCTTTAACCCTTTGCCCCACTCAGGGTCCCCACAGTCCTTGCAGAAAACTTGGGCCAATAGGCAGAGGGGGGTCCTTGCCCCCGGCGGGGATGCAAGCCCTTCAGTGCTGTTGGGGGGACATGGGGTGTCTGATTCCAGTTTTCGGGGCTTGCCATATTTCAGCAGCGCTGCCTGGGAACACTGAAGTGTGTGTCGGGAATGGGGGGGACTGTGTTAGGGTTTTGCTCGGGGGGCTGCCTGAAAACATAGGGGGGGGGGGACCACTGGGGGGTTTGGTGGTTCAGGCAGCAGGGGGACATTTCATTTTTTTTTCTCACTATTTTTTTCCGGAGGGCTAGGAGTGAGGGGGGGGGACAGGGGGGGGCTGTTTCAGCAGGGGGGGCTGGGTTTTTCTCCTGGGGGGGGTCTCTCTCCTCAGCTTGTAGATGGCCGTGTTTCTCGCTCGCTGTTGTGTCACATGGGGGACTCCCCTCTGCACTGCCCATGTAATCCTCCCCCCTCTCTTCCTCAGGGGGGGGGGACACCACTGGTCAGGACTAGATTTAGGATTAAAAGGACCCCACCACCACTGAATTTCACTTCACCCTTAAATTACTTGCTTGAAAGGACTAAAAAAACTCAAAATGCGGGGGGGGGGACACAAAATTGAAGTTTCTAGGGGTTTGCAAAAAATTCATGGGGGATTTAGGGGGGGGGGTGGGGACACACAATTTCAGGGACCAGGGAGTTACATGTGTGGATGTCCTCCTCAGCTGGAGGGGATGGGGGGACGCTCCCACTTGCTGGTTGAAGGAAGGGGACGTGCACATGTAAAAACTTTTCAAAGGGCTGCAATTCAGATTTTCCAAAAAATCCAAAAGGGGGCTGTTGCAGGGGGGGGGGACATTAGCCAAAAAAGCAGTTTTCTCGTCGTGATGGGCTGGGCTGCCTTTGCTGGCTGCGCGGGCCTGGGGCCTGGGGGGATTTCTCACACTCATTGAAATTTTTTTCAAACCTGTTTCCCGATGGCCCAGGTTGTGTTCCAAATTCAATCAACACAGTGTTTCCTTCATTGGGCAAATTTTTGCCTCACGGGGTACTTTGAGAGGTCCCACCCTGTCACTTTTTTCAGGCCACCCCCCACCCATTTACATTTGGCTCCTTCCCGAGTCCCTCTGCTCTCAGAGTTAACTGCCTGGTGATTCACCTTTCTCTCCACTCTCTGCAGGTCTTTTTCAAGCATTTGCCACCCTGGCAGGGATCTCTGGGATTTCTCCATAATTGGACGGGTCTTTAAAATTGCCCCTTTAGTGGTCAAAAAGGATGGAAAAAATGGGAAAACTTTTTCTCCTTTTGAAGTTCAATGGTTTTTCATAGGGGGGCCATGGTCTTTTACTGTGTTTTACCACTGTTTCCCCACGCTGGGGGGAGGGGACAAAAGGTTCCCCACCACCCTTTTTCCCCACCCCATGTCGGGGGCAAAGCAGGTAAAAGTCTTCCAGTTACCTGAGAGGGGGGATGTCATTGCAGGGACAGGGTCCCTGTTTCTGATCTGCATTTGCCCTTTCAAACCGGGAACAATTTTCATTATCCCTAAAGCCTCTTCTGTGTTTTCTCATCTCTATAACGGGGGGAGGTTTTCTAGAGGGAACTCACAGGGGGGGCCCGTTTTTTGCACTTCATCATACCACACTATTCCTACACAAGGAGGGTTTGTTGTTTTCCTTCAGCTAAAAAACAAGAAAAAAAAAAAAAAAAAAAAAACCACAGGGGATTGCTAAACAAGGGGTGGACCAAATTTTTTCTGAAAAAACATGCCACAGGGGAAAACTTAAAAGTGGGCACTTTGAAAAGGGACCCCTAGAAAAACCTCGTTTTCAAGTGGCCCTGGGCCCTGGGCACTCCTGTCCCTCCTCTCGCCCACACGTCCCCCTGTGGGGGGGGCTGGGGGGGACCTCCCGAAATGAAGCTCCAGGGACCTCAATTCCCTTGTGTGGGATTTTCACGGTTTCATTTGCCGCTGGGGGACTGGGATGGGTCCTTTCCTTGTCCCCACCCCCAGTGCGCAGCTGAGGGTAACTGGTAAAAAACCTTACCTGAGTCCTGCAGGGGGGGCAGGGGGGGCCCTCCCATGAGAGGGGGGCACGTTGGGAGCAGCAAGTGGGCCTCATTTCCCGTGGGTTTTTTAACCCCCTGCCATTTCCCGGGGGAGGGAAAAATAAAACCTATGTTCCCCCATGTCTCTCCACCCCGGGCCTTTCTCCAGAGCCCCCACAGTTTTTCCTGGGAAAGAGCTGCTAAAACCAGGTGAAGCACACCCACACTCGTGGGGGGGGACTCTTGCCCCACTACAAGCTGTGAGGTCTTGAAAAAAACGTCACCAACCATCTTTCTGAGGGTCTCCAGTATTGCCCCCTCTGAAAAAAGTGGGGGTGGTGGGTGGGGAGGAGAAAACCTCATAAGCACTTGCTGCTGTGGGGGGGGGGGACAAAGCCATGGGGCAGGTCCTAACCTTGCTCCCCTGGCTCTTTCAGGGGGGGGGAACAGGGGTTTTGCTGGGGGGGGACACGCGCCGGTTGTTTTGTGGGCAAATTATTTTCCCCTCTGGTTTCCCATGGGAAGGGAAAACGGCGCTGGGGACTCACCCCATCAGCGGGGCCCCCGTGGGCATCGCAAGCAGTTTTGGGGAAAAAAGCAACCCTGTCAAAAGCAGTTGGAGAGATTTTCACCCTAGGCTGGGGTCCTCCTCGGGCCTTGGTGTGTAGGCCACACCATTGGGGGATCTCGGGGGCGGGGTTAGGGGGGGGGCCCCAAAAGCCCCACTCAGATGTATGGGGGAGGGTTGCTGGGTTGGGGGGTTTTATTTACTTACTCGGGGGGGGACAATGTGTATGAAGCTCCTTACTTAGAGGGGGCAAAGGCCACGTTTTTGGGGGGGGGGGGACACTTTTTGCCCGACTCAAAGGAAATTGAAAGGCAGGGGACCACAATCCCCTGGGGGCCTCAGTTTCTAGGGGGGCAGTGGGGGTCCACCAGCAGTTCACGCTGTTCCCACCCCATTTTTCCCAGGGTTTTCCTGTCCCCCCACCATCCCATCAGAGGCTGGGACGGCCAGGGCAAGGGTGTTTTTGTTACATTTCTGGGGGGGGGCCCCACACCTCTTATTTATAAAGCAAGCGGGGGGGGGGGGGACCACGCCGCCGGGGGACCCCCAAAGGTCATAAAAAGTGGAGTGGTCTTCTCTGGGTTCCAGAAAGAGGAGGGGGGCCCCCCCCTGTGGTCAGCAGGGGAGTGGGGGGGGGGACTGTGGGAGTTGGGGGGGGGGGAGTTGCCTGGCGGGAAAACCCCTGATTCTTTTTTAACATCTTCTGATTTGCCAAAGGAAAGGGCCTGAAGCTCTGGTGGCTTTTATTTCCAGGGGAGGGGGGGACATGAGTCAAAAAAGAGGGACAGGGGACAGAGGGGGGGGGGGGGGCCCCCTGGTTATTGTTAGGGGTAGGGGGGCCCAGGGGGGGAGGGGGGGGGGGCTGAGTTTGTTCCCTCAGGGAGGGGGTCTCCTTTCCCCCCCAAACACCACCCCCATCGCGCTTCTGCCTTGCCGCCGCTCTCTCCCCATCCACCACCTCCACTGGGGACCCCACCGTTGCCGGGGGCTCAGAAAAAACAGGGATTTTGGTGGTGGAGGCAGGGGGGGGGGCTCAGGGGGGAGGCTGTCTGTTTCTCAGTCCCTCAGGCCCCAGATTTTGCCCCAGGGGGGGCATGGGGGGGCTGCGGTGTGGGCAGTGTTTACAGGGGGCCCCTTCAGCAGGAGAGCTTGCCAGTGGGGGAAAAGAAAGAGGGCTCACACACACAGGGGGGGGACTTCTGCGTTAAAAAAACATGCTGGGGATCCCCACATCTGCTACAAAACCCACACAAAAACAGCCCACCACACAGGGGTTTGGGGGGGGTGGGCGTGGGGGGGGGCTGTTCCCTGCCCACGTGGGGGGGAGGGGGACTGCCTTACCAGAGTTTTTGCCATTGGGGGGGGGCAGGGGAGTTGGAAGGAAAAAAGGGGGGGGGGACCGGGGAATTTTTGGACTTTGGGACTTGCCCCCACCCTGCCTCTCCCCCCAGGGGGCCATTGCATCGATCGTGGGGGGGGGGGACCTGGGGCTTGGACCATGTTCCCAGGGATTTTTTGGGCAAAAGGCCCCTTTCCTTTTTCCCCCTTGTTGGGAGGCAGGGAAAAACAGGCCCCTTGGTTTGGCCCATTCCACCTTTCCCCTGCATCACACACCTGGGTGGGGGGGGCCCACGCCCAAAAAAATCTAGAAGGCTGGGGGAGGGGCATCTTTGAGCCCCACCGAGAGGGGCAAACTCGGGGGGGAAGGTGGAGGGGGCGGGGGGACTGATAAAAAACCTGGGCGGGATAATTCTGGGGGGGGGGGGGCAGGCGGGCAATGGGGCGGGGGGGTTTTTCCCCCTTAAAGGGCGGGGGGGCATTCATTTTTCCTGTCTGTGGGAAAAAAAGTCCCACGGGGGAAAGCCCAGGTGTGTGGTTAGAGTAAAATGTCTCTCTCTTTCTTTCTCTCCTGCTTCCAGGTTTCCAGGTTCCACACCCGGAGCTCCAGAGAGAGCTCTTCCAGAGCCCAGAGGGGAAGGGGGGCCCCTGCTCAGGGGGGGGCCAGGGAGGGGCCTGGTCCAGGGGGGGGGGGACAGGGGGGGGGGCCCGCCCCTGGGCCTGGGGGCCTGGGCCTGAGGGGGCAGTACCCTCAAAAGCCATTTTTCTGGAGGGGCCAGCTGCTGGCGGTGGCTGGGAAAAGGGCCTTCTCTGGTTTGCTGTCATTAAGAGTTTCTAGGGGGCCAATTTATTCTTAAAATAAAACTAATAAGGAGGGGGGGACTACGCCCCCAAACTGTTATATGTGTATAGTAGTTAAAAAATAATGTGATTAATTCCCCAAATTTTTTTACCTTAGCTATTTTTTGTAGGGGGGACTATATAATTCCATTAAATTTTAATTTTTACTCTTTTGAATAAAAAATTAGAAATAAAAGTTTGTTGATTTTTCAAAAAACGGCGTGTAAGGGCCTTTATATATTTTCATGTACACATATACCTTAATTTTTTTTTATATATGTGTGTACAAACACACATATTAACATTATATACATTTTACACACCACCACACATTAAACATATGTAACACACATATTTGGCTTTGGCCATGGGGAAGGGATTTGCTCCACTGGCATAAATTACAGTTGTAAAAAATTAATGTTTTGAAAAAACATTTTAATTTTGTTTCTGATAAAATTTAGTATAAAAACTGACTGATTAAAAATGGAGGAGAGGAAAGGAAAAAATCTGGAAAATATATATATGCATCAAAAAATGTGAAACCACTAGTGGAAAAAAAAAAACTGGGAGGGAAGTGAAAAAACTTCTAGGGAAGTGGGGGGGGACACAGATTTCTTCTTCATTTTTCTTATGTGTATTAGTTTTTGGTTTTTACACCAAAGGGATCATAATATTCCCAATATATATAAAAATATTTGCAGTAGGGCAGGAGGAATGGGAGGAGGGGCAGGACCAAAAACATCGGATTGAAAAAGGGTGGGATTCAGCTGCCCTTCCTGGGCCCCACACCCCCCGAATGGAAAACTGGGGGACCGCCAAAAAAAAAACCCTGCCACGTTGTTGGCCCCTACTGGGGAAAAAAAAACTGATCCGGGAAAAAAAAAAACAGTTTTCAGTGGGCAAGGGGGGGAGATTTGCCCCGTTCCCCCAATGGAGCCCACATTTTCAGGCCAGGGGGCTAGGGGAAAATAAAATATTTTTTAAAAAATTACACTTTTTGATTTTCATTTTCAGGGGAGAGCGCGAAGGGGGGAGAGGGGAACATACATAACTGGATTGAGGAGAGGGAATTCATTTCCTCCTCGGCTGTTCTCCTTTCCACGGGGGGGGACCCCTATTGGGTGATCCAAGCCTGCAAAAACCCGGGGGCATGTGTGCCCCTGGGGACCCGGAAATCCAAAATAGCCAAAAACGTGGTGGAAAAACAAAACTACTGCCTGGTTCCAGGCACCAAGGGGGGGGACCTGGACTCAAAACCCCCTGTTGGGCAAAAAAATAACACTTGCCAGACTCAATTCAATATTTTTTTCCCCAAACTTTTCCCAAAAATGGCCCCAATTTTTTTTTCTTTGAAAAAATGCTCTCTCAGTAAAAGCAAAAAAAGTTACTTTTACTGGGGCTTTGCATTTCCACTTCACTCAGTGGGTTTAGCTTGATTTTTGCTACTTGAGCAGCAGCAAACAAAACAACCCACCAGGGACTACCTGTTAAACAATTATTTTAAAAAAAAACCGCTAGGGGATAGGGGAAGAGCATTGCTTTGGGTTTTGGTTTGCAAAAAACAGGAAAATAAATTCAAAAAACAAAAAACAAACTCCCTCCCACTTAAAAACAACTTTCCTTAAATCATCATGTTTTCCTTTCCCCCCAGGTGAGGGCCCCCAGAAATTAAAAACCTCACCAGTCAAAAAAAACTCATTCTTAGGGGTAAGGGAGGGGGCAATGGGTTTCCACTGGGCACACAGGGGGAACGGGTACGGTTACGGGAAAAAAAACATGGGTTACGCCAAGGCCCTGGTTTTTCTACCGGGAAAGGGGGGGCCTAGTTTTTTTCAACTGTCCCACCACCACTGGAAAACAATCTATCATTAAAATTTTTAAAAAAACCATTTGTATGTCAAAAAAACTTTTTGAAGCAGAAAAAAGGGGAAAGGGAATTTTGGGCCCATTAGTAGGGTGGGAGTATTTCAAAAAGGAGGGG
>JAJQQW010000018.1:60881182-60898682 GCA_025583905.1 Ia io | reverse complement strand
GGGGGGGGGGGGGGGGGGGGGGGGGGGGGGGGGGGGGGGGGGGGGGGGGGGGGGGGGGGGGGGGGGGGGGGGGGGGGGGGGGGGGGGGGGGGGGGGGGGGGGGGGGGGGGGGGGGGGGGGGGGGGGGGGGGGGGGGGGGGGGGGGGGGGGGGGGGGGGGGGGGGGGGGGGGGGGGGGGGGGGGGGGGGGGGGGGGGGGGGGGGGGGGGGGGGGGGGGGGGGGGGGGGGGGGGGGGGGGGGGGGGGGGGGGGGGGGGGGGGGGGGGGGGGGGGGGGGGGGGGGGGGGGGGGGGGGGGGGGGGGGGGGGGGGGGGGGGGGGGGGGGGGGGGGGGGGGGGGGGGGGGGGGGGGGGGGGGGGGGGGGGGGGGGGGGGGGGGGGGGGGGGGGGGGGGGGGGGGGGGGGGGGGGGGGGGGGGGGGGGGGGGGGGGGGGGGGGGGGGGGGGGGGGGGGGGGGGGGGGGGGGGGGGGGGGGGGGGGGGGGGGGGGGGGGGGGGGGGGGGGGGGGGGGGGGGGGGGGGGGGGGGGGGGGGGGGGGGGGGGGGGGGGGGGGGGGGGGGGGGGGGGGGGGGGGGGGGGGGGGGGGGGGGGGGGGGGGGGGGGGGGGGGGGGGGGGGGGGGGGGGGGGGGGGGGGGGGGGGGGGGGGGGGGGGGGGGGGGGGGGGGGGGGGGGGGGGGGGGGGGGGGGGGGGGGGGGGGGGGGGGGGGGGGGGGGGGGGGGGGGGGGGGGGGGGGGGGGGGGGGGGGGGGGGGGGGGGGGGGGGGGGGGGGGGGGGGGGGGGGGGGGGGGGGGGGGGGGGGGGGGGGGGGGGGGGGGGGGGGGGGGGGGGGGGGGGGGGGGGGGGGGGGGGGGGGGGGGGGGGGGGGGGGGGGGGGGGGGGGGGGGGGGGGGGGGGGGGGGGGGGGGGGGGGGGGGGGGGGGGGGGGGGGGGGGGGGGGGGGGGGGGGGGGGGGGGGGGGGGGGGGGGGGGGGGGGGGGGGGGGGGGGGGGGGGGGGGGGGGGGGGGGGGGGGGGGGGGGGGGGGGGGGGGGGGGGGGGGGGGGGGGGGGGGGGGGGGGGGGGGGGGGGGGGGGGGGGGGGGGGGGGGGGGGGGGGGGGGGGGGGGGGGGGGGGGGGGGGGGGGGGGGGGGGGGGGGGGGGGGGGGGGGGGGGGGGGGGGGGGGGGGGGGGGGGGGGGGGGGGGGGGGGGGGGGGGGGGGGGGGGGGGGGGGGGGGGGGGGGGGGGGGGGGGGGGGGGGGGGGGGGGGGGGGGGGGGGGGGGGGGGGGGGGGGGGGGGGGGGGGGGGGGGGGGGGGGGGGGGGGGGGGGGGGGGGGGGGGGGGGGGGGGGGGGGGGGGGGGGGGGGGGGGGGGGGGGGGGGGGGGGGGGGGGGGGGGGGGGGGGGGGGGGGGGGGGGGGGGGGGGGGGGGGGGGGGGGGGGGGGGGGGGGGGGGGGGGGGGGGGGGGGGGGGGGGGGGGGGGGGGGGGGGGGGGGGGGGGGGGGGGGGGGGGGGGGGGGGGGGGGGGGGGGGGGGGGGGGGGGGGGGGGGGGGGGGGGGGGGGGGGGGGGGGGGGGGGGGGGGGGGGGGGGGGGGGGGGGGGGGGGGGGGGGGGGGGGGGGGGGGGGGGGGGGGGGGGGGGGGGGGGGGGGGGGGGGGGGGGGGGGGGGGGGGGGGGGGGGGGGGGGGGGGGGGGGGGGGGGGGGGGGGGGGGGGGGGGGGGGGGGGGGGGGGGGGGGGGGGGGGGGGGGGGGGGGGGGGGGGGGGGGGGGGGGGGGGGGGGGGGGGGGGGGGGGGGGGGGGGGGGGGGGGGGGGGGGGGGGGGGGGGGGGGGGGGGGGGGGGGGGGGGGGGGGGGGGGGGGGGGGGGGGGGGGGGGGGGGGGGGGGGGGGGGGGGGGGGGGGGGGGGGGGGGGGGGGGGGGGGGGGGGGGGGGGGGGGGGGGGGGGGGGGGGGGGGGGGGGGGGGGGGGGGGGGGGGGGGGGGGGGGGGGGGGGGGGGGGGGGGGGGGGGGGGGGGGGGGGGGGGGGGGGGGGGGGGGGGGGGGGGGGGGGGGGGGGGGGGGGGGGGGGGGGGGGGGGGGGGGGGGGGGGGGGGGGGGGGGGGGGGGGGGGGGGGGGGGGGGGGGGGGGGGGGGGGGGGGGGGGGGGGGGGGGGGGGGGGGGGGGGGGGGGGGGGGGGGGGGGGGGGGGGGGGGGGGGGGGGGGGGGGGGGGGGGGGGGGGGGGGGGGGGGGGGGGGGGGGGGGGGGGGGGGGGGGGGGGGGGGGGGGGGGGGGGGGGGGGGGGGGGGGGGGGGGGGGGGGGGGGGGGGGGGGGGGGGGGGGGGGGGGGGGGGGGGGGGGGGGGGGGGGGGGGGGGGGGGGGGGGGGGGGGGGGGGGGGGGGGGGGGGGGGGGGGGGGGGGGGGGGGGGGGGGGGGGGGGGGGGGGGGGGGGGGGGGGGGGGGGGGGGGGGGGGGGGGGGGGGGGGGGGGGGGGGGGGGGGGGGGGGGGGGGGGGGGGGGGGGGGGGGGGGGGGGGGGGGGGGGGGGGGGGGGGGGGGGGGGGGGGGGGGGGGGGGGGGGGGGGGGGGGGGGGGGGGGGGGGGGGGGGGGGGGGGGGGGGGGGGGGGGGGGGGGGGGGGGGGGGGGGGGGGGGGGGGGGGGGGGGGGGGGGGGGGGGGGGGGGGGGGGGGGGGGGGGGGGGGGGGGGGGGGGGGGGGGGGGGGGGGGGGGGGGGGGGGGGGGGGGGGGGGGGGGGGGGGGGGGGGGGGGGGGGGGGGGGGGGGGGGGGGGGGGGGGGGGGGGGGGGGGGGGGGGGGGGGGGGGGGGGGGGGGGGGGGGGGGGGGGGGGGGGGGGGGGGGGGGGGGGGGGGGGGGGGGGGGGGGGGGGGGGGGGGGGGGGGGGGGGGGGGGGGGGGGGGGGGGGGGGGGGGGGGGGGGGGGGGGGGGGGGGGGGGGGGGGGGGGGGGGGGGGGGGGGGGGGGGGGGGGGGGGGGGGGGGGGGGGGGGGGGGGGGGGGGGGGGGGGGGGGGGGGGGGGGGGGGGGGGGGGGGGGGGGGGGGGGGGGGGGGGGGGGGGGGGGGGGGGGGGGGGGGGGGGGGGGGGGGGGGGGGGGGGGGGGGGGGGGGGGGGGGGGGGGGGGGGGGGGGGGGGGGGGGGGGGGGGGGGGGGGGGGGGGGGGGGGGGGGGGGGGGGGGGGGGGGGGGGGGGGGGGGGGGGGGGGGGGGGGGGGGGGGGGGGGGGGGGGGGGGGGGGGGGGGGGGGGGGGGGGGGGGGGGGGGGGGGGGGGGGGGGGGGGGGGGGGGGGGGGGGGGGGGGGGGGGGGGGGGGGGGGGGGGGGGGGGGGGGGGGGGGGGGGGGGGGGGGGGGGGGGGGGGGGGGGGGGGGGGGGGGGGGGGGGGGGGGGGGGGGGGGGGGGGGGGGGGGGGGGGGGGGGGGGGGGGGGGGGGGGGGGGGGGGGGGGGGGGGGGGGGGGGGGGGGGGGGGGGGGGGGGGGGGGGGGGGGGGGGGGGGGGGGGGGGGGGGGGGGGGGGGGGGGGGGGGGGGGGGGGGGGGGGGGGGGGGGGGGGGGGGGGGGGGGGGGGGGGGGGGGGGGGGGGGGGGGGGGGGGGGGGGGGGGGGGGGGGGGGGGGGGGGGGGGGGGGGGGGGGGGGGGGGGGGGGGGGGGGGGGGGGGGGGGGGGGGGGGGGGGGGGGGGGGGGGGGGGGGGGGGGGGGGGGGGGGGGGGGGGGGGGGGGGGGGGGGGGGGGGGGGGGGGGGGGGGGGGGGGGGGGGGGGGGGGGGGGGGGGGGGGGGGGGGGGGGGGGGGGGGGGGGGGGGGGGGGGGGGGGGGGGGGGGGGGGGGGGGGGGGGGGGGGGGGGGGGGGGGGGGGGGGGGGGGGGGGGGGGGGGGGGGGGGGGGGGGGGGGGGGGGGGGGGGGGGGGGGGGGGGGGGGGGGGGGGGGGGGGGGGGGGGGGGGGGGGGGGGGGGGGGGGGGGGGGGGGGGGGGGGGGGGGGGGGGGGGGGGGGGGGGGGGGGGGGGGGGGGGGGGGGGGGGGGGGGGGGGGGGGGGGGGGGGGGGGGGGGGGGGGGGGGGGGGGGGGGGGGGGGGGGGGGGGGGGGGGGGGGGGGGGGGGGGGGGGGGGGGGGGGGGGGGGGGGGGGGGGGGGGGGGGGGGGGGGGGGGGGGGGGGGGGGGGGGGGGGGGGGGGGGGGGGGGGGGGGGGGGGGGGGGGGGGGGGGGGGGGGGGGGGGGGGGGGGGGGGGGGGGGGGGGGGGGGGGGGGGGGGGGGGGGGGGGGGGGGGGGGGGGGGGGGGGGGGGGGGGGGGGGGGGGGGGGGGGGGGGGGGGGGGGGGGGGGGGGGGGGGGGGGGGGGGGGGGGGGGGGGGGGGGGGGGGGGGGGGGGGGGGGGGGGGGGGGGGGGGGGGGGGGGGGGGGGGGGGGGGGGGGGGGGGGGGGGGGGGGGGGGGGGGGGGGGGGGGGGGGGGGGGGGGGGGGGGGGGGGGGGGGGGGGGGGGGGGGGGGGGGGGGGGGGGGGGGGGGGGGGGGGGGGGGGGGGGGGGGGGGGGGGGGGGGGGGGGGGGGGGGGGGGGGGGGGGGGGGGGGGGGGGGGGGGGGGGGGGGGGGGGGGGGGGGGGGGGGGGGGGGGGGGGGGGGGGGGGGGGGGGGGGGGGGGGGGGGGGGGGGGGGGGGGGGGGGGGGGGGGGGGGGGGGGGGGGGGGGGGGGGGGGGGGGGGGGGGGGGGGGGGGGGGGGGGGGGGGGGGGGGGGGGGGGGGGGGGGGGGGGGGGGGGGGGGGGGGGGGGGGGGGGGGGGGGGGGGGGGGGGGGGGGGGGGGGGGGGGGGGGGGGGGGGGGGGGGGGGGGGGGGGGGGGGGGGGGGGGGGGGGGGGGGGGGGGGGGGGGGGGGGGGGGGGGGGGGGGGGGGGGGGGGGGGGGGGGGGGGGGGGGGGGGGGGGGGGGGGGGGGGGGGGGGGGGGGGGGGGGGGGGGGGGGGGGGGGGGGGGGGGGGGGGGGGGGGGGGGGGGGGGGGGGGGGGGGGGGGGGGGGGGGGGGGGGGGGGGGGGGGGGGGGGGGGGGGGGGGGGGGGGGGGGGGGGGGGGGGGGGGGGGGGGGGGGGGGGGGGGGGGGGGGGGGGGGGGGGGGGGGGGGGGGGGGGGGGGGGGGGGGGGGGGGGGGGGGGGGGGGGGGGGGGGGGGGGGGGGGGGGGGGGGGGGGGGGGGGGGGGGGGGGGGGGGGGGGGGGGGGGGGGGGGGGGGGGGGGGGGGGGGGGGGGGGGGGGGGGGGGGGGGGGGGGGGGGGGGGGGGGGGGGGGGGGGGGGGGGGGGGGGGGGGGGGGGGGGGGGGGGGGGGGGGGGGGGGGGGGGGGGGGGGGGGGGGGGGGGGGGGGGGGGGGGGGGGGGGGGGGGGGGGGGGGGGGGGGGGGGGGGGGGGGGGGGGGGGGGGGGGGGGGGGGGGGGGGGGGGGGGGGGGGGGGGGGGGGGGGGGGGGGGGGGGGGGGGGGGGGGGGGGGGGGGGGGGGGGGGGGGGGGGGGGGGGGGGGGGGGGGGGGGGGGGGGGGGGGGGGGGGGGGGGGGGGGGGGGGGGGGGGGGGGGGGGGGGGGGGGGGGGGGGGGGGGGGGGGGGGGGGGGGGGGGGGGGGGGGGGGGGGGGGGGGGGGGGGGGGGGGGGGGGGGGGGGGGGGGGGGGGGGGGGGGGGGGGGGGGGGGGGGGGGGGGGGGGGGGGGGGGGGGGGGGGGGGGGGGGGGGGGGGGGGGGGGGGGGGGGGGGGGGGGGGGGGGGGGGGGGGGGGGGGGGGGGGGGGGGGGGGGGGGGGGGGGGGGGGGGGGGGGGGGGGGGGGGGGGGGGGGGGGGGGGGGGGGGGGGGGGGGGGGGGGGGGGGGGGGGGGGGGGGGGGGGGGGGGGGGGGGGGGGGGGGGGGGGGGGGGGGGGGGGGGGGGGGGGGGGGGGGGGGGGGGGGGGGGGGGGGGGGGGGGGGGGGGGGGGGGGGGGGGGGGGGGGGGGGGGGGGGGGGGGGGGGGGGGGGGGGGGGGGGGGGGGGGGGGGGGGGGGGGGGGGGGGGGGGGGGGGGGGGGGGGGGGGGGGGGGGGGGGGGGGGGGGGGGGGGGGGGGGGGGGGGGGGGGGGGGGGGGGGGGGGGGGGGGGGGGGGGGGGGGGGGGGGGGGGGGGGGGGGGGGGGGGGGGGGGGGGGGGGGGGGGGGGGGGGGGGGGGGGGGGGGGGGGGGGGGGGGGGGGGGGGGGGGGGGGGGGGGGGGGGGGGGGGGGGGGGGGGGGGGGGGGGGGGGGGGGGGGGGGGGGGGGGGGGGGGGGGGGGGGGGGGGGGGGGGGGGGGGGGGGGGGGGGGGGGGGGGGGGGGGGGGGGGGGGGGGGGGGGGGGGGGGGGGGGGGGGGTGGGGGGGGGGGGGGGGGGGGGGGGGGGGGGGGGGGGGGGGGGGGGGGGGGGGGGGGGGGGGGGGGGGGGGGGGGGGGGGGGGGGGGGGGGGGGGGGGGGGGGGGGGGGGGGGGGGCGGGGGGGGGGGGGGGGGGGGGGGGGGGGGGGGGGGGGGGGGGGGGGGGGGGGGGGGGGGGGGGGGGGGGGGGGGGGGGGGGGGGGGGGGGGGGGGGGGGGGGGGGGGGGGGGGGGGGGGGGGGGGGGGGGGGGGGGGGGGGGGGGGGGGGGGGGGGGGGGGGGGGGGGGGGGGGGGGGGGGGGGGGGGGGGGGGGGGGTGGGGGTGGGGGGGGGGGGGGGGGGGGGGGGGGGGGGGGGGGGGGGGGGGGGGGGGGGGGGGGGGGGGGGGTCTGGGGGGGGGGGGTGGGGGGGGGGGGGGGGGGGGGGGGGGGGGGGGGGGGGGGGGGGGGGGGGGGGGGGGGGGGGGGGGGGGGGGGGGGGGGGGGGGGGGGGGGGGGGGGGGGGGGGGGGGGGGGGGGGGGGGGGGGGGGGGGGGGGGGGGGGGGGGGGGGGGGGGGGGGGGGGGGGGGGGGGGGGGGGGGGGGGGGGGGGGGGGGGGGGGGGGGGGGGGGGGGGGGGGGGGGGGGGGGGGGGGGGGGGGGGGGGGGGGGGGGGGGGGGGGGGGGGGGGGGGGGGGGGGGGGGGGGGGGGGGGGGGGGGGGGGGGGGGGGGGGGGGGGGGGGGGGGGGGGGGGGGGGGGGGGGGGGGGGGGGGGGGGGGGGGGGGGGGGGGGGGGGGGGGGGGGGGGGGGGGGGGGGGGGGGGGGGGGGGGGGGGGGGGGGGGGGGGGGGGGGGGGGGGGGGGGGGGGGGGGGGGGGGGGGGGGGGGGGGGGGGGGGGGGGGGGGGGGGGGGGGGGGGGGGGGGGGGGGGGGGGGGGGGGGGGGGGGGGGGGGGGGGGGGGGGGGGGGGGGGGGGGGGGGGGGGGGGGGGGGGGGGGGGGGGGGGGGGGGGGGGGGGGGGGGGGGGGGGGGGGGGGGGGGGGGGGGGGGGGGGGGGGGGGGGGGGGGGGGGGGGGGGAGGGGGGGGGGGGGGGGGGGGGGGGGGGGGGGGGGGGGGGGGGGGGGGGGGGGGGGGGGGGGGGGTGGGGGGGGGGGGGGGGGGGGGGGGGGGGGGGGGGGGGGGGGGGGGGGGGGGGGGGGGGGGGGGGGGGGGGGGGGGGGGGGGGGATCGGGGGGGGGGGGGGGGGGGGGGGGGGGGGGGGGGGGGGGGGGGGGGGGGGGAGGGGGGGGGGGGGGGGGGGGGGGGGGGCAGGGGGGGTGGGGGGGGGGGGGGGGTTATTTAAAAAGGGGGGGGGGGGGGGGGGGAGGGGGGTTATGTTTTTTTAGGTTTTTTGTGGGGCGGGTTTTTTTATAACTCTTGGGGGGCTGTGGTTTTAATTTGGGGGGGGGGGGGGGGGGCGGGGGTCGGGGGGGTGGGGGGATTGGGGGGGGGGTGGGGGGGGGGATTACATGGTTTTTTTTTTGGGGCTTGGGGTTGGGGGGGAGCTATTTTTGGTAAGGGGGGGGGGGGGGTTTGTGGGGGGGGGGGGGGGGGTTTTTTTGGGTTGAAGGGGGATTTTAATTTTATTGGGGGGGGGGTGGGGGGGGGTGGGGGGGGGGGGGTAGGGGGGGGGTTGGGGTAGGGTGGGGGGGGGGGGGGGGTTCGGGGGGGCAATTTGGGGAAATTTGGGGGGGGGGGGGGGGGGGGGGGGGGGGGGGGGGGGGGGTGGGGGGGGGGGAAAATTTTTGGGAAGGGAAAAAGGGGGGGGGGGGGTCAAAGGAAAGTTTTTGGGGGTTTTTTTTTGGGGGATAGGGGGGGGGGGGTTTACAAGTTTTTTTGGCCCCTTGGAAAAAAAAAAAAGGGAAAAAAAAAAAGAACGTGGGGGTGGGGGATCTATAGGGGGGGCCAAACCCTTTTTAAACTTTTAACTTAATGGGGAGGTTTATTTTCATTTTTTGTAACCCTTGGCTCTTTGTGGGGTTGGGGGTTTTTTAAGGGGGGGGGGTGGGAGGGGGGGAATACAGAAAACCTGGGGGTGGGGGGAATTTCAGGGGGTGGGGGCTAAAAAAATCTGTAACTTTTGGGGTAGGTTTTGGGGGAAAATTGTACAAATTTAAAATTTTTTGTGGGGGGGGGTAAAAAATGGGGCAAGAATAGTTTTTGCTCAACACTGAATTTTTTCAGGGGGGGGGGACCCATCGGGGGGGGGGAATTTCCAAAAGGAAAAGGGGGGGGGGGGGGGCAAAATCTACCCAAAAATCTTAATCTTTGCCCACCGAAAAACCAAACTTTCCCTTTTGGGCCAAGGGCCCCCCCAGGAAGCTTTGGCAATGGACGCTTATGGGGGGGGGGCAAACCGGGGACCTTGGAACCATTCCAATTAAAAAGGCATTGGGGGCATGGATCCCAATGGGGTTTGGCCCCCAGTTTTTCCCAAACCGGGGGGATCATCGGGGATGGGGGGCAATTTTTCCATTTTGGGGTCCCGGTTTTTTTGGGGGGGGCTTTTCAAAAAGAGCCTCCAGCACCTTTTTTAGGGGGTTTTATTTGGGGGGTTGGGGAATTTTTTGGGGGGGGAGGGGCCACTTGGGTTTCCTTTCCTTGGGTGGGGCCATTAGGGATCTTTTTTACCCTCATTGCATTGGAATAAAGGGGGGGGTTAATATCAAGGTTGTTGGGAGGCAAAAGAGGGGGAGGGGGAGGAAACTCAAGTGGGGTTTTTTCTTGTCAAAACCTTTTATTTAGACTCCCTGGGCAATTCCCTTCAATTTTTTTTTGGGGGTTTATGGAAAGGGTTTTTTTTCCATTTAATTTTGGGGGGGTCTGAGGGGGGGGGGGGTTTCCCCCCTAACCATAAGTGGGAATTTTCTTATTCTCATTATGTTAAATTTCTCCTTTAAAACCTCTTGGGGGGAAGTTTGGTTTTTTGGGGGGGGTCAGGAGGACGGTGGGAGTTTCAGGTGGAGTTTGCATTTCCTTTGGGGGGCTCCCAAGGCCCTGGGGGGGGTGGGACCCTTTCTTCAGGGTGTATTATTAGGGGGGGGGGGGAATATTTTTTGTTCAGGGGGGTTTAAGGGAGATTTTGGGCTTCATCTTCAAAAATACTATTTGGGAATGGGCAATTGAAAGGGGATGGAGGGGAAACACAAATAAGGGTAATTGGAATTTTTTTTGTGTCAACTTTGAAGCTTTTGAAGGGGATAAAAAATATTAAGCACAGCTTTACCCTTTTTTTAACAAAGATCATTATTTTCTTTTATGTCTTAGGGATTTGCATGGGGGCGGGGGTGGGGGGGGGGGGGGTCAGGAGAGGGGGGGGGGGGGGGGGCGGGGAATTTGAAGGGAAAATAAAATGGTGTCATGTTTTTGTGTTTTGCCATTTCTATTGGGTGACCAGGTCTAGATTTTTTTCACAATGGTATTGGAAGGTATTTTTTGTCACACATAAGGTTGGTTTAAAGTTCATTTCTGGGGGGGGGGGAATTTCTACTTTTGGAGCTATGGCCCCAGGAAATTTACTTTTTTTCTGATTTAACTTCATGACTAAACAAATTTATCTTTTTTTTTCCAATTGGGTTTTTTCGTATTTCTGGGGCAAGGCATGGTGGACTTTTATCTGGGCAGGTTAAAATATACTTTGGGATTTTTCCTATTAGATCGTTGGGAAATGTTTTTTTATAATTGGGGTTTCCTGGTACTTTTGATAATGTACTTCTTTTTCACTTTGATAAGTTCCGGGTTTAGGCAATTTTGTGCCAAGAAGGCATTATAGGATTTGGCCCCTCTTTCAGTTTCAAATATTTTGTTTATGTTAATTAATATTAAAAAATGAATTTTAAACAATTAGAGTTTTGGATTTTACATGGGCTATTGGGGGGCCCTGTTTACATGGGCCTGGGGGTCTTTCGAGGGGGGAATTGCTTTGGGGGGGGGGCATTGGGTTGGGCTAGGAAAAAAAAGGGGGCTTGGGCTTGGAATTGATTTTCATCCAATTGGGGATTTAACATCCCTGGGGGCCATGGGGGGATTTCTCAATTACCCCTGTTGTGTATCAACAAGGCTGGGCATTAGGGTTATATAATGGGGAAATCTATTTTGCGGGGGGAAAAATTTGGGATCATTTTGAAAAGAGGAGGGGGTAAAGGGATTTAAGGATTAAAAAATTTTTATTTTAACCTGCAAAGGACCCAACATCGGGGGGGCCACCAAGGAGGAGCAGGTTCCGAATCTTGTTTTCCCGCAATTGAAAGGCTCTTGGAAATTCAAGAGTGTAAAAATTCTATTGGGCTGAATTGCCAGGGGGGAGGGTGGGGGATTTAACCCGACAAGGGAGGAGGCTTGGCCTCAAGGGGAGGTTTTCTTTCAACCCTGGCTCCCTTAAGGGCAGGGGGGGGGGCGGACAGGATTGGGACTAAAATTTGCTTTCAAAGACTTTCAAAACCACTTTTTTGCAAGAAAAAGAAAAACTTCTTTTTTGCCAAAAAAAAACATGGGTGTTTCCACCCCTAAAAAAGGAAGGGGGCCCAAACAATCCTTCTTGACATTAGGGGCTTTTTCTTTTCTCCAGTTTTAAAAAGTTCTTGGGGGGGGGGGGAACCATTTAGGGGAGGATCTCAAAGGGCTCTTGGAAAACTGGCCAACCAGGAAACTTTGGGGAGGGGCATTTAAGTTAAACAAATCCCACAACTTGGGTCTACTAGGGCAACAAAACAACGCATTGGGCAGGAAAAAAAAAAAAACACTCCAAAAAAAAAAAAAGAACAGAGGGGGGGGGCAATTAGGAAGCCCTTGTTCATTTGGGAATAATTCATTTTCCTATTTGGAAGCCAACCAAAAAAAAAACTGCCATTGAAAATTAAAAATAGCTGTTCCAATTTTTTATTTTTTATCTTTTATTTAACAAAAGGGGACCCATATGGTTATATTTAAACTTTGGGAAAAGGGTTGGGGATTATTTTTGGGCAAAAGGGGCATTCAGGAAACCAACACCAATATTAGTAAATTCTTTTTTTCCCCAATGAATAGGGGCTTTAACACTCTTTGGGCCCTTTAGGTAAAACCAGTTGGTTTCACCTGGGTCCTGGCGTAAAAAATAAAAAATACCAGGGGGGAAATGGGGGGAAGGGGCATTCAATTCTGGAAATTACGGCCTAAAAAAAAAAATTTTCTGTATCTTAACCTCTCAACTGGGGTTCCCAAACTTTCGATTTGGTTACATCCCACTTGGGGGATATATTTTTCTTTCTTTTTTCATTAGGGTATTTTTATTTTCCAAAATTGGTTGTTTAAAGGGGAGAAATCTGGGGCAGGTTGGGGGAAAATTCCCTCAAAGGTATCAATTTCTTTCAGGGAACATCCAGGGGGGGCCCAGGTGGTACAGGGCCCCCAATGTGGGGGGGGGGGCAGGAGAATAAGGGAAAAACATTGAAACTGGGGCTAAAAGGAAAATTCTCTTTCTAAAAACTGCTCCAAAAGGGTTAACACCAAAATGGTTCCAGGGACAAAAATCCATTTTTTTTTAATAACCTATCCTTTTAAGGGGGTTTATATAAAATGAAAATCATTTTTTTTGAAGTCCTGATCAGAACTTTTGTCAGGATTGGGAATTTTTTAAAATCCTCTTTGGGGGGCACCATTCCATGCAACAATTTTCCTCAACAATTAAAAGGGTTTAAAAATTTTACTATGGGTTATTACTTGTAAATTTGTAAGGGCAAAACTAATGATCAAAGACAAAATGCGGGCAACAAGAAGGGTAAAAGGGGGGGGTTTATGGAGAACTCCTAGGATTTTTCAATTTAATATTGGACTAAAGCCTTTGCCCAAAACACAACGGCCCTTTTCTTTCTTTCCCTCCATTTGCCACTTTCCATAGCAAAAAAACAGTTGGTTTATATGACAATGGGGGGGAGGGGGTTTTTAGGGGAATACCAGGGGGACCCAAACCTTGACTCTTGAATGTTAACTTTTAGGCTTAAAAGAGGAGGATCATTCTCAAAAAGGGAGGGGAGAAAGAGGGTTGTTATAATTGCGTCCCTTGGGGAGGGGGAGTTATATCGCTTGCAGAATCAAGTTTGAAAAGATTTATGTTTTAAGCCCCAACAAAAAAGTAAGAATAAAAGTACCCAACCATGGTACATATAATTTTTAAAAAAGGACCCAAGCAATTTTTGGTTGGAAGGTTATTTTAGGGAAATTCTCCACCCCCAGGTCAGAGGAGAGGTCCTTCAGCTAAATTCAAAGCAAATTTTAGGATATCTTAAAAATTCTCTTGAAGGTAAATAAAACAAATTGATTGAAGGTGGATAAAAAATCTCCCTTCTCCACTTATTTATTCTCATAAGGGCCAAAAAATCAGGGATAAAAGGGGGAGGGGATTGGTGGCTTCATGGTGGATTGAGCATAGGGGTGGGGCCTTGTAAGTGAAAAAAAATGCAGGAAAAAAGGGTTGTGGGGTTGTTGGGGATTTTGAGGGTCATTTTGGGGGCATTATGGGGGCCTTGGGGGTGGAACTGCCTTCCCATCTTTTTCCCCCTGGGGGGGTGGCCCAGGGGGGGGGGGGGGGTTATCTCAAATTGGATTTTCCTCAGGGTTTCAACATTCAGGGGTTTCTCTTTTCTCTTATCACTTTTTCCCTCCCCTTTTTTTTTTTTACCCTCCCTTTGAAAAAAAAATTTTCCCCCAAAATATTTCTTGGAAAAAAATAGGGGGCCTTTGGTCGGGACCGGTGTTGATTTATTGGGCTGAGAAGTGGGAAAAAAAAAAACAAAAAAGGCCTTGCGGGAATTCCAATTTGTTATTGCCAGGGATTTGGTTTTGGCTCCAGAAATAAAAATGGAGTATAATTTTCTCATGGGATTGTAGGTTCCTTCCCCATAAGGGGGGGGGCAGTTTTTTGCAGTTGGCTCGTTTTTAAAAAATTATCAAGGAGGGGGAAAAAAATCCTCCCTCCTTTGTCCTAATCTTGGGTTTGTTTAAGGGGCCGGCAATTGGGAAGGGACTAATGGAGGACAGGGGCTGAAAAAAACCCCTAAAACTGAATCAATTTAATAGGGAACTGCCCCCTCCACTGGGGTTTAGATGACCGAAATATTATTTGCCTTTATGTAAATTTTATTCCCTCCCCTTATTTAATTGATATTTTTAATTATTGGATTTGATAAAATTTCCTCCAATACCCAAGGGACTTAAAAATTCCCATGATTTTTTAGGAATTGAGGGGGACTGGATTGGGGGGACCAAAAAAAAAGGGGGGCTGGGTTTTTAAAAAAAAAAAATTGATTTGAGAATGGGGAGGGGGGGTTGGGGGAAACATTTTTTGCTAATTAAAAAAGGGATTTGCCCAACATTAGGTGAGGTTTCTAGAAAGTGTTAGCCCAAGTGGGCACAAAATAACATGGTTGCATTAGCCCCAAATTTCCCCTGGGATGCTAAATGATGGTGGGGGGGGGATGGTATTCACCCACCCCAGGGCCCTCCTATTTTTAAGGGGGCCCTAGGAAGATCCACCTCCCCTCCACATTGGCCTTTGGGCTTGTTTTTGGTCCCCATTCCCTCAAGTGATTCCAAACTCTATTATTTTACTTCCCATAAAAAAAATATTCCTCAGGAGGTCCCAATAGGGAAAAGAAGTGGAGTAGGAAATTTTTACCCAGGAGCCAACTTTTCACCCCTCCCAAAAAAGCGGAGGGGGACAGGAAGTCAGTATCTCAGAAAAGAAGAAGAAAAACCCCCCCTAAAAGAAACCTGTAACACTATTTTTTGGAATAGTCGGGCTGAAACCTTTTGTCCCCAAAAGAGGAGACATTATAAGTAAATGCACCATATGGGGGGACTCTTTGGGGGGGCTTATTCCCAAATTAAAAATTTAAAATCAGATGGCCCACCTTCCAGGGTCCTGTCCCATTCCACGCAAAAGCGAGTTAAGATTCATGCTTTTACTTTCTCTAATTTTTTGGCCCTCCAAGAGGCAATCCCCCCCATTGTTGCCCCCAGGGGGATTGAATACCCGTAAAACAAGCCCTTTTTATCCTTCTTGGCCAATATGGAGGGCCATTCCACTGGAGTTTTTGGCCCCCCCCACATCTAGGCTAATTGAGGGGGAGAACCACCTAGCTGGCAAGGGAAAAAACATTGCAAAGGGCAAATAGCAAAAATTTACTTCTTGACTCCCGGGGGGGGGGTGTTAACTTGTTTCCCCCAATAAGGTTTGGGAGGAAATATTTTATTTTGGCCCAAAGGGAGCAAAGTTTTAGTGGGCCCGCCACAAAATTGGAGGATTTGTAAGTGTTCTTTTCTTTAAATTCAGGGGTTTAGGGTCCCCCGCTGTATGTTATTAAATTCCCAAAAAAAAAAATTGTTATCCAATTAGAATTGAATCAATTTAAATTTTTTGCCCTCTTTTGTTTCAAGTTTGGGGCCAGGGGGGGTGGGGCTTGTTTTTGGCTTTACATAATATTAGGGGAGGGAAGCACTGGAGGATTTCTTGGGATGGTGCATAGGAGAGATTAAGGTTTAGTGAGGGATATGGGACCCAGATTTCTTCAGGCATTTGCCCCGTTGGCTCTGAAAAATGCCTTCCTTCCAGGGCGGGCCCCCCAATAGGAGTGGGAGGAAATGGGCAAAGGGGGGGGGATCCCGAGAAGTTGAGAGTTGATCGGGAGGGGGTCCCGGCCTTTTGTATTTGGGGCCCAGCCCAAGGGCAGGTCGGGGGTCGCTGTTTTTTTTTATGAAAACCCAGGTAACATGCCTTAGGGAGGGGAACCTTAGTTTAATAATTTTTCCCCCATGTTGCAATATTTAAAAAAAATCAGGGGCTTGGAAAAAAAGCCTCAGCTGGGGCCTCCTTCAACCAAATTAAAGGTGGGAATGTGGGACCCTACAAAATTCACAGGCCCCTACCAGGTGGCTACGCTTTGTTTGCCACAATTTAGGGAGGGAAAAATGCACATTTGCCTTGAAGATAAACTCAAGGCACCACATATTAAAACCGTAGCCTTAAATAAAAAAAAACTCAAATCATGGCCCAAAGGGGCTTGTAATGCCACGCAATAGAAAACCCTTTATTGAAATATTTTTTTTGCCCATGGGCAAACGAACAAGCCCCCAATCGGGGAATTTTGAGACATTCTGGGGGAAAAATAGCCCAGGGGTGCCTGTTGCCCTGCAAATTAAGCGGTGGCGATTGATCCCAACCTCAGCCTGAATTGGCCTGAAAAGGCTGTAATTTAGGTTTTTTTGAAAAGAGATAAGCTTTCAGATGCAAGAAGCCAAAAGAAAATATGAAAATCTAAAATTTTTAACTAAAAAGAAATTTCTGGTATCGGCTTTTGGTACATGTTTAAACCAAAATTAAGCTCCCCAAACATTTAAATTGGCTTAGGTTTTAAGGAGAAAGTTTCGAATTTTTGGGCCCCAAGGGCCCCTGTTGGGGGGCCCCCACAAATAAGAAGATTCTTATTTTGCTACAGGTTTCCTCTCAGGGGGCCACAATTAAGAATTGAGGGGGTGGGGGGGGAAGGTGGGGAAAGAAAAACTGGCATTGGTCTCCACCCCCCGGCCTTCTTTCCAGAGGCCCAAGGAGTTCCTGGAAGTTTTTCCAAACAAAAATAAGGGGGAAAAACTCGTTGGGGACTCAACCTCACCAACAAAGCTAAATAACTTTCTTTTTTTTAAAACTATTTCCACCACATTCTCTCTGAGGTCTCACGTATTGCGGGCCTGAAAAAAAAGTGGGGGAACGTGGGGTGGTGGGAGGAGTAACCTTTCATTCATAAGCCACTTTTTGCAAAGGTGGGGGACAACCCATGTGCAGGTCCAAAAACTGCCTCCTGGTTATTGTTTTTGGTGCAAACCAAAAATAATAAAAATAACTGAGGACGGGGGTTTGGTTGGCATTTTTTTTCCCTCTTCTGGGGGAGGGGGGGTTTTGGAAGGGTGGGGAATTCGGCCCATTTTTTTGGGCCCGTGAGGCATATTTGTATGGGAAAAAAAGAAAAAAAATACCTTTATCCACCAGCACTGCCGATTTTTGGACCAAAACGGTGGGGTTAGGGGGGGGGTGCGGTTAAAAAGGACCAAAGGTTGGGGAATCTCGGGGGCCACAAGGTTTCTAGGGGGGGGAAAAAAAAAAAAAGAGTTAAGTTATCACTAAAAGGAAAAAATAAATCGAAATTGTTGAAAAAAAAAAAAAAACAGACACAAAAACGGATGTTGGGTGTTTTTGGGAAGCCTAATTTATCCCAAAGGGGGCCATTTAAGGTTTTTGTAAGTGGGGGGGGGGAAAAAAAAAAAAAAAAAAGAAGAAAAAAAAAAAATGGAATATAGGCCCAGGGACTCAAAATATAATCAAACCCTGGGAACTCCTTTTTTTTATAAAGTGGATTTGGGGAATTTAAAAAAAATATAACTGTGGAAAAAAAAAAAGGGCAAAAACACCAAAAAGATGTATAAATAAAGCTAATGCGGCAGGCCAGGGGATTATTTTGTTAGCCAAGTTTTTACTAATATGCCCACCCACTCCTTACAAAGCAGCAGGGTGGACACGCCGGCAGGGAAACACCGGTATTAGAAAGTGTTGGAAGTGGGTTGTCTGGTTTTCCAGGGGAAGGGAGGGGGCCCTGTGGTCAGGGCCAGGGGGTGTGGGGGACTGTGAGGTTGGGGGGACCCCCTAGGGCCGACACCCCTGGTCCGGCCCACATTGTTTCCAGATTGCCAACAGAAAGGAGGTCCTTGCCTCTGGTGGGCTTCAATTTCCAGGAGGCGGGGGGGGGGGGGACAAAAGTCCAATAAGGAAACCATACACTGGATAAAAACTATCCAATTGGTATATGAAAAGGGAGGGAACCCAAAAGAGAGGCTGAAAAAGGAGTTGTCCCTCAGTGTGGGCGGGATCCGGGGCCAAAGGGGACCACCCATTAGGGAAGTAGGGGTTAGGGTGGGCGGAGAGGAGGGGGGGTGAGAGTAAAGTTGAGGGAGAGGGGGGGGACAGGACGGGTGGGGAAGGGAGGGAGAGGGGAAAGGAGAGGGGGAGGGAGGGAGGAGGAGGTGGGGGAGGGTGGGGGGGGGTGCGGTGGGGGGGGGGGTTTTTACGGCCCTTTTTAGGGGAAGGTGCCAGGGGGGAAGGAAAAAAGGGGGTCCAAACAGGGGGCTTGCGTTAA
>JAJQQW010000018.1:60845688-60881082 GCA_025583905.1 Ia io | reverse complement strand
GTACCCATTTGTTATACTTTAGAGAATAGTTATTTGTATAACATTAATGTAGACCCAATTATTCTGGATATATATTAAGGACTCGAAAACTTGTCATGGGGCCAGATCAGGCACAGCCTGTGTCTGTTATGGCGTGTGAATGAGAAATGGGGTTTACATTCTAGGGCATGGGGCAGAAAGGACTCTGTCGCCAAATATTGGGATCTGAGCTCTGATCAACTGATTGGGTGCCTCTGGTCCAAAGGGTTGGGACGAGAGGGCAGCCCATTTTTTGTTGTATCTCCCTCACTATTGTATCCTGTCTGCCTCCAGCCCGAAGTGACTTCCAGGGAAAGTAAAGGGCAGTACCCCCTCCCCCTCATTAATTTCACCCTTTCCCCTTAGGAAGAGGACCTTCATGCAGGAAGACTCAGAAAAGACCTGAGATGACTTAAGTTTACATCTCGGGCTGATCTTGGCACAGGAGACTCAGACTGAAAAAACAAATAGCCCGATGGGCGCCGTCTCAGGATGAGGCAAATTGAATATGAGTAAGGAGTCATGGTTTGATTTCCGTCAGGAAACATTTGCCCGGTTGCGGGCTCCATCCCCAGTAGGGGGTTGTGCAGGAGGCAGCCAATAATTGATGTTTTCTCATCAATGTTTCTATCCCTCTCCATTCCTCTCTCTTTCAAATCAATAGTGTTACTAAAAAAATTAAGCCCATTTAATTGAATAATGCTTTGTGAAGTCAAGATTAACTAAGGCATTAGGGAGGCTGAATAGTTGTCACTGTGTCTAATAATTGAAGGAGAGCTGAGGTCAGAGCCTGTCAGTCCAGCTCCAAAAGCCCTCAACCTGGGTACAGGGACACTGGTCAGAGCTTCCCGAACAAGGACCCTGACTCAGCAGCATGTCAGTAAGGATGCTTTTTAGATTGTTAAAACCTTTTTCTTACTCATTGCTGATTTTACACTTGAGTACAAAGTGGCCTGCAGGAACTAGAGAACATGACCTGAACTGGAACGGTATCACCTGCTATGGTGATATAAATGGGAGTTATCCATTTAAATATCTCCAGTAGGTAACTGATCATTTCTTGGTATGTAAGCTTCCTGTGTTGGATTTTATTTCAGGAGAATAGGCTGGGGGTATGTTGTGGTAATGCATATTGCACGGGAATTTGAGAGCAGCTAATTTTTTTTTGTAGGATCCTGATATTTTGTGGATTTGATATCAAGAGAAAGTTCAATTGTTATTTTACATTTTCAAGAATCAGTTAATATTCAAACAGAACACCTATCAGGTGTTAAGGTAAATTATTTTGTATTTATTTATTTATTTATTTATTTTTATTGATTTCAGAGTGGAAGGAAGTGAGAGAGAGATAGAAAAATCAATGATGAGAGAGAATCATTGTTCGTCTGCCTCCTGCCACGCCCCCCACTGTGGCATGGAGCACTAACCAGGCAATGTGCCCTTGACTGGAAATCGAACCCTGATCCTCCTGTTCCTAGGTTGATGGGCTCACCTCTGAGACATGGCGCGTATCGGGCTGATTTTATATTTAAAAACTGTGATTGTTGTTAATCTTGTCAGATAGTAACAAAAACTTTAGAGTAGCTTTGATCTTAAAAATATTTAGTGAGCCCCCCCCCCCAGGGGGATGGGTCATTAGCAAATAGCAGTCATGCTCTCTATTTAAAGCAGGCGCATTAGAGACACATGTCCACTACTCTGGTTTGGTTCTGGAGTTTGTTCCCCATCAAGGCAGGGCACATTCACTTTTTACTGTGAGCTGTGGCATCGATTTATATTTGCCCACTATGTGGTTTACATACAGAGTGGTCACATTTTAGCTATAGCCATCATTACTAGGAATGAAATATTTCTCTTTTTTGTTAATTTATAATATTTTATGATTTTTTACAGAGGAGAAAGGGAGTGGAGACGGCATAGAGAGAAACATTGATCAGCTGCTCTCCTGCACACTCCCTACTGGGGATGTGACCACAACCAAGGTCACATTGCCTATGACAGAATCGATCCTGGGACCTTTAGAGTCAGCAGGTCGACGCTCTATCCACTGGGCCATCCGGTGGTTAGGGCAGACATGAATATTTCTTGATTTTCATTCCTTTATTCTGAAAAATTTATTGGAGAAATGAATCTTCAAAATGCCAAAACATTTAAAATAGAAAAATTTCTAGAATGAAAGCATACACTCATACTTTTGTCCCCAGGGGATTGTGAAAATGGACTCTTTAGGTCTTAGGGCCTGCTTTAGAAATCTCAATGGCCCCTCCTAGGACTTCCTCAAGAAGGGTGGCCTGTGTTAAGTCCCTGGCTTGTGGGCCTGTGGAAGGAAAGTATGTTCTGCATTGCCCTTCATTTGCATATAGACCGGGAGGAAACAGAGAAACCTGTCCCCTAAGATACCCCCTGAGGCCCAGGGCTCAATCATCAGAGGCACTGCGTGAATCTACGTGAATTTGGGCAGGAGGCCCTAGTGTATTTATGCAGCTTTGGACAGCATGGAGTGGAAGACATCTATAAACTCTCCACCTTAGTCGTCCGAACACAAGCAGGGAGCAGTGATCCTCTTCACAAAACCACAGTGAGTCTCCATTGGCTAGCACCATCCCTCTTGGTAGCACCATCAGTGGGAACCTATGATGTTGCGGTTCACTTCGGATTGTGGGGCTACGCCCTCACCCATGCACCCCTCCCGTGCAGGGCGTTGGGATGCTTTACAATCTTAATCTTTCTCCCTCCACTTAGTGTTGATCAAGGCAGGTCTTACGGATGGAGGTCCCAAGAAAGAAATGGTTCTGTTGCACAATCAGGTGTATGGAGAGGACACTGTGGAGGCTGTGAGGTTCAGCTCAGATCACGTGGTCGTGGCAAACCGCGGCTCGCGGCCACCTGCGGTCTTTGCCATTGAGTGGGGTGGGGACTCTTCCACAAAATTCCACCGTGCGGGCAACGCAACGTACAGTGCATTGAAACTTTTGTGTCCCATGCGCAGAAGTGCGTTTTTGGGCTCTGGGTGAGTTCTATTTTGATAGAAAGTGGTGTTAGTCAATCAAGGGGCCAAGTGCTGGCGTGTGGCTCAACGAGCCGTGGTTTGATGACCACTGGCCCAGATCATGCCTGAGGAGGCCAAAGCATGACCACTTGGGGTCAACAGCCTTCAGGGGCCCCTGAGTGCACCCAAGGCTGACAACTTCCTCTGACATGTGCTGCTGTTTCTGCAATCTGTTAGAAAAATACCACCCATCTGCTTGAAGGAGCACTGATTCACAGCAGCTAGTCTGCATTAGGTCCGTTCCCTGGGAAGAGTAACCTTATTTTCATAGGTTCGGATTCATTCTGTGTTGTTGGAAAGGAAAGGGCAAGAACCTTTCCTTGCAGGCAGGGTGGTCAGACCTCAAGGGGTCTGAAGTGCATTTTAAAAAAATTGCTCAGATGTTCTGGAGGAGGTGGGTGTGCGGGGACAAGGTGTGATCAACAGGCAGGAAAAACAGGTGACATTGTGGGCCCCAGGCTCTGGGAGGAAGGCAGACCATAGGAGCGTTTTTGAACATTTATTCAGGAGTGGAGTTTCCCCAGAGGACTTTATTGTATGGGAGCAGTCTAGGGTTAAGCCTTGGGCTGGCCTTGTGGCAGGGCCACAGACAAGTCCCAGCCTGGAGGCAGAGCTTCTCATAGCATAATTAAGCCTGACCTTGTAGCGTGACCTCCCTAACGTCCTTCCTATGTAGCTAATGGCTGTGGGAGGTGCAGCAAGTGTCGCCAAAAACTAGAAACATTTTGTATACATGTTATCTACCCCTGTTTTTAATCAGACTGTAAAATTAAAGCATCAGGCTAGCAGGTGGGTTTGTGTGTCCTATCCAGGCATAGGAGATCTTACCAAAGCCCCAGCTGTATTCTCTTGTCTGTCTTTTCTTCAATCCTTCACCGCCCCTCCTCAGGTTCACCCTTGCCTTGCTGGCGTGCACACTTTATTGATGTTTGGATGTGGCGTACTGAGGATGTAGGATGATGGCTCACAGTTAGCAATACTGTTAGTAGGAAGGGGATACAAAGGTCCAGGAGGGACTAGGGCAAACTGGTGGGGTATTTGAATGGTTAGGGGTGAAAACCCTGGCAGACTCCAGATAGAGGTGTCAAGTTAGTTGTTGGAGCAGGTTGAAGCTCAGGCAGATGGTTGGGATTTAAAGATTGCCTTTTGGTGCTGTTGCATATGTATGGGAGTAAAATATAATCGCCAGGAAGCTCTGCTCTGTAGTCAAATTCCTGGGAGGCCCCAGCCATTGTGGGCCAGGAGCCAAATTGAAAATTAGGAAGGGAGTTGAGAAGAGGCCAGTAGAGAGAACGGGGAGATCATGGGTATTTCAGCTTGTCACACCAAGCTGAACTGTTAGTGTTGATCTTGGCAAGCCGTTTGCCTCTGTGTGGACAGCAGTGGCTATTTCAGCAGGGCACCACAGGCAAGACTGTAGAAGCCTTTAGCTTTGGCTCTTGGTAGGGAGGGAATCCTCCTGACTCAGACCCTTTAAGAAGCTTGAGGCTAGTGGCTCTGAAACCTGAAAACAGTGTCTGTGTCCCTGGAGGGCCTGTGAAAATTTCTGAAGGATCAAGGTTCAGCGCCAGCTCGTTGGGACCATGTGGGAACCTACATTTCCTGTGATGCTGATGCTATGGGTTGTGCTTTGAGAAGGCAAGTAGGATTCTCTCCGCTATTGACGGCAGGCATATCCTGGGCTCCCTCAGCCTCCCAGGCACCATCACCCGCCCCCCCATCCTTTATTGGCATAATTTGTTGAATAATTGTCTGTGGCGGGACCAAGGGCTTTAATATGGTGCCCTGAGAGATGCGGGCCCTGCCTCACAGAGCTTCATTGTTGGATAGCTCTAGAGCAGCAGCAAGTCTCTCACTATGTTAGAAAATAGAGCGGAGCCCTGGTTGGGAAGTGTTTGTACCAACACAGGGATTGTGGGTTTGGTTTCATGGTCAGGGCACAAAACTAGGAGCAGTTAATTACCCAGTCAGTGCTGTATGGGATGGTAGCTGATCATGCTGCCCCCCTCTCTCTCCTCCCTTTTTTGTGGTTTTTGTTTTTTTTTTTAGTTTTATTTTATTATATTTTTTGTATTTTCTTTTTTTTTTTTTATTTTTGGTTATTTTTGTTTTTTATTTTTTAGTTTTTTTTATTTTTTTTTATTTTTTTTTTTTTTTTTTTTTTTAATTTTATTGTGTTTCATTTTCTGTTTGTTTTTTTTTTGTAATTTTTTATTTTGCTTTTTTTTTTTTTTTTTTTTTCTTGGTTTGGTGGTTAATGGTTCTTGTTGTGAAGAGGTATGTGTTGGAATGATTGGAATTGATTTGATAGGGGGGGGTCGGTGAAGTGTTTTGTCGGGTAAGGGGTTTGGGGGGGTTGGGGGGGGGTTTTTTATGTATACTGGACTATTGGGGTGTCAGCAGTTGTTTCTACAAGAGGCAATCTGTTTTCTGTTTACACGTACACAGTCTCCTTGTTGTTCGTACAAACCCTCTTGTTTTGTTTTTGGCAAAGTTGTTGGGTGTTGTTTATTGGTTTGTTGGTGCATGTTTACCCCCCTGCCTTTGAAACATCGCCATGGGGTGGTTTCGCCTCCCTAAAGGGTGTTGCAGGTTGATGGGTTTGTTGTGGGTACCGTTGTGTTGGGGTTTGGTTTCTTAGGGGACAGGTTCTCCTTACGTTGTGTGGTAAAATAATTGGGGGGCCAAGTATGGGGGAATCGGGGCAGCTATGGGGGGGTACAAAACGAGAATGACTGGGTTTTAAAAACACTGAAGAAGAAGAGATGGGTGAAGTGGTTCAGCAGAAGTCCATGGACTCTGGGTGGGTTGAAGAAAGAGGGAAATAACTCCAGACGGACAGAGCAGCAGGGTCGTACCGAATTTGTTCCCACAACAAATTTAATTATTTGGTTTAGTTTTGATGTGGTGTGTGTTTAATTAGGCTTTCTTGGTTATGGGTATAATGTGTGGGATATGGTATTGAACTGGGCATGGAGTCGGGAATAGTGACGTTGGTAGAGTAGTTTATATGTGCTGGTTGTAAGTCGGAGAGTTCAAGTTGATCATGGGAAGTGGGGTTGTCTTATTTTTCTTAGAGGAACTGCAATTACACGACATAAATTATGCCCATCACGGGGTTGAGTTTTTGGGTCGGGTGTGGTTTTGGGTGGTGGGGCGTTTTGGTGTTAAGGATTGTGTTAATGTTATGTTGGTTGGTGGGGTGGGCGGGGGGGGAGGAGTGGGAGGGGGTGGAGGTATGGGGGGGGGGGAATGGGTGAATAGTTGCGGTGGGGTGGGGGATAGAGGGTGGTAGGTGAGAAGGTTGTAGTGAGCGGGTGAGTGGGGGTTAGGGGGGGGGGGTTTGGGTGGGTTGTGGGTGGGGTGGGGGAAGGGGGGGGGTCGGGGAAAGGGGGGGGGGGGGGGGGGGGTGTGGGGGTGAGGAGGGGGGATTCGTGGGGGGGGGGAGGGGGGTTTGGATGATGGGGGGGGGGTGGGGGGGGAGTATGTTGTATGTTGGGGGTGGAGGGAAGAATGGTGGGGGGTAATTGGTTAAACATGTTCTTGGAGTTATAATTATTTATTTGGGGGGGGGGTCTTTTTATTTTTTTGGGGGGTCGCCGAGTTTTTGGAAAATGTGAGGGTTATGAGGTGTTTGGTGAGGGAAGATTAGGGTTTAGGGGGGTTAATATTTTTGATGGGGGGGGGGTGGGGATTAGAGTGATGGGGTTTATTGATTGGGGAGGTTGTGGTTGTGAGGGGGGGGGGGGGGGTGATTGTTGGTTGGAATTGGGGGGGGTGGGGTGTTAAGTTGGGGGTTGAGGGAGTTGGTGAATTGTTAATGTATTGGGAATTTTGGGTTGTAGAGTGTGTGGGGGGGGGGGGGGAGTGATAGGTTTGGGGAAGAGTTTGGTTTGGGGGATGTGGGGGTGGGGTGAAGTGTTGGGGAATGTTGTGTGGTAATGGGAGGGGTAGAGGGGTGTTAAAGGTTTTTTTATGGGGTGGGGGGTGGGATTAGGTTGGAATGTTTTTATATGGAGTGGGGGAATTTTTTGTTTAAAGATGAGATTTTGAAGGGGGGGGGGGGGGGGGGGATGGGGGGGGGGGATGGGATATGGGGTGGGTTAAGGAGAGTGGGGAGATGGTAGGGGGATTTGGGCAGAAATAGGGGGTAGTGGAGAGGAATGGGGGGGTATTGGTTAGGGGGGGGGGGTTTGGTTGATGGCAGGAGTGTTGATGGGTGTTCGGTTATTAAAGGTGGGGGGGGGGGAGCATTTTTAGGGGGGAAGGGACTGGGGTGTGAGAAGGGTTAAATTTCATTTAGCATTTTTAATTGGATGTTGATGGTAGGTTGGGGAATAGGTGTGTGGGTGGGGGATATATGGTTGTTGTTTAGATTGGTTGAGTGTGTGGGGTATGTTGTTGGGGGGGGGGGTAAGGGTGATGTGTGGGTGAGGGAATTGTTGTGAGGGAGAGATGGTGTGGCTGGTTATGGGGTTTGATGGAATATTGGTTGGTGGGAGGGGTTTTTTGGTGATTGGATTAGGGGTTAAGGGGTGGGGGGTTGATAAGTGGGGGGGATGTATTTGGAGGATGATGATTGGGGGGGGGTTGGGGGGAGGGGGGATGGGGGGGTGGTTTTTGTTTGTGGGCGGGGGGGGGCCTTGTAAACAAGGGGGGGGGTGGGTGGGGTATTTAAAGGTTGGGGATTTAGGGGTTGGGGGAGGAGGGGAGGGGAGGGATTGGGGGAGTGGGGGAGGTGGGGGTGTTGTGTTGTGGTGGGGGTGATGAGGTTGAATGGGGTGAGGGTGGGGGGGGATTTTATTGTGAGGGGGAGGGGTTAGTTGGAGTGGGTAGGGGGGGTGGTTTGGAGAGATGGATATAAGGGTAATAGGGGAGGGGTTAAATGTTGGGTGGAGGAAAAGAGAGATAATGAATTGAGAAAGGGTGAAGTAGAGGGGGTGGAGAATAATTTTGTATTGGGTGTTTTTAGTATTAGGGAAATAGGGGTGTTTGGTAAGGGGTTTTATGTGGGGGTATGGTTGAGTTGGGGTTGGGTTGGGGGTGGAGGGTGGGGGGGTGAGGAGATTGTTGGTTTTTGGGTATTATGTTAGGTTATGCTAGGGTGTGAATTGTTAATGGTAGGGGTGGAAATGGGTTGTATTTGGTGAGAATTTTTGGGAGTGGGGGTAGGCAATTGTGTGGTTAGGGGTATTAGGTGGGTGGTTCAGGGTATTGTGGTGGTGAGATTGCGTTTAAGGAAGGAGGGGTGGGAATTTGGTATTTATTATTCGTGGTATAGGGGGGTGGGGTTGGGTGGGTAAGGATGGGGTTGGAATATTGTTTAAAGGTTTTGTAGTAGGTGGGGGGTTTTTGGGAGGTATAGGGTGATGATATGAGGTGGGTGGGATATGTGATGGAGGTTGGGTTTTGTTATGGGAAGTGGGTGGGATAGGATTTTTCGGGGTATTTAGGGGGGGTAGGGGGGATTGTGAGTTTTGGTTGGTGGGATATGTAGAATGGATAAATGTGGGGTTATAAGATTTGGTGGAATAGTGGGGGATGGGGTTTATTTTAGATGGATATTGGGGTGGTTTTATGTGGGGTTAGTGAGTTTTGTTTTCAAGTGTTGGGGTTTGTATGGGTGTGGGTTGTTTGATGTTGGGACACAGATGATTTTAGGTTTTGGGGGGAGTGGATGGTTGGGTAGGGGGAAGGGGATAAGGTGAGTGTGGGAGTGTGGAGGGGAATATAAGGATATATATGGGGGTGTGGTAAGGGAATGGGGGTTTTTGGAAGTGGGGAGTTTATTGGTTTTTGTGGTGGGTTATATTTTGGATGAGTGTGGGTTTGTTAAGTTGTGATTGGGGTATTAGTTGGGGGGGTGGGTATGGGGGGGGGGTTGGATAGTTGGGGGTTTTGGTGGATGTTTGGGGATTAGGGTTGTTTGGTTGGGGTGGTGAGGGAAGGATTGATTGATAGTGAGGAAATAGGGGGTGGGAGATTGGGGTGTTTGGGTGTGTGGGAGGGGTGGGGGGGTGTGAAAGTATGGGGGTGAGGTTAAATTAAGGGGGTTGGATTTGTAGTTGTTGTGGAGGTAAAGGGGTGGAGGATTGGTGATAGGTGGGTTATGGGGTGGGGGTTGTTTGGGGGTGGTAAGGGTGGGGTGTAGGGTTGTGGTGGAGGTTAGTGGGGGGTGGGGGAGTAGGGGTTTTTAATGGGGTTGGGGGTATGAAGTTAGAGGGAGAGGGGTGAGGGGTTGTGGGGGTTGGTTTGTATTGGAAATTTTGGTATTGGTGGGGCGGGTTTGGGATTGGTAGGTTTGTGGAATTGGGGTGGGGGAATTATTGGTGGGGGTTGGTTATTGAGGTTTTTGGGGACAAATGGGGATTATGGGAATGTAGGTGGGGAATGGGGGGGGGGGGGGGGTTGGGGGTGGGGGGAAAGGGGGGGGAGGGGTGGAGGGGTTTGGTGGGGGGGGGTGGAGGGGGATTTAAGTGGGTGGGGGGGGGGGAAAGTGGGGGGGGTTATGTTGAATAGGGTATTTTGGGAGGGGTAGGGGAATTACTTTTCATAGGTGTTCTATAGCTCTGGGGGAGAAGGATAATAGGGAGGGTGGGGGAAGTGGGAGTGAGGTAAAGTAAGGGGAGGGGGGGGGGGGGGTGATTGTTGATGTGATAGGGGGGGGGGGGGGGGGGGGGGGGGAAAGTTTAGGGAATAAATAATAAAAATTTAGTTTAGGGATTTTGTGTGGATTGAGATAGAGAAATGTGCTGGGGGGGGGGGTGGATTTTGGTAAATTTAGGGGGGAAGGAGGGGGGTTGGGGGGGGTTAGGGGTTATAAAAGGTTTGTGGGGGGGGGGGTTTTGTAGGTGGGGGAATAATCCAGGAATAAAAATTGTTTGGGTGGTGGGTTGAATAAGTTAAAGTAGGGAAGTAGGTGAAGTGGGGGAAGGGGAGAGGTTGGGGGGGCGTTTGTTGGGGGAGAGGGAGAGGTTTGGGAGGAAGTTTTAATGTTTTTTTGTGGTTGTGAAGAGTATTTAGAGTTAGAAATATAATATTGGAAAGTAAAGGAAATTTGTTTTTTTATTTTGATTTAAATCTGTAGTTTCACCCAAACCTCCCCGCTTTTTTTGTTCTCCGGAAACTCCATTGAACGGCGCGGCCGACTGACCCCCCTGTGGTGGTTTGGTTCCCCCCACACGGGTAAAAAAGTTGAGTGTTTTGTTAAGGGTGTGTTTTATTTTTAGAATTATGGGGGGTATTTTTAGGGATATATTGGGAGGATTGTGGGGGGGAGTTTGTTGTTTAGTTGTGGTGGTAGAGTTGTTTAATTTTTTTAGGTTTTTTGTGTTTGAGGGATAGAGGCTGAAGGACTAAGTGAAGAGGGGGGGGTGCATACCCGCCTCATCCTCCCACCCCCCGCGTGATGCGTGGGTTGTAGTTAATGGGTGGGGAGGTGGAGGAATGAGGTGAGCGGGGTGGGGGGCGGGTTTGCGTGGGGGTGGGTGGTTTTATTAACACAGTGTTGTTCACACTCGCGGTATGGCGGGGGCGGATTTCTACAGCTGTTTTTCGTTCTCCCCACGCACCACCTAACCTTCGTTTTTTTTGTCTTCTCCTTCCATGTAATTTTTTTGTTTTTGTATTTTTTTTTTTTTTTTTTTTTTGTTTTTTTTTTTTTGTTTTTTTTGATTATTTTTTTTGTGGTATATAGGTGTTGTCTATGTCTAATTAATTTACAATGACTTCAATAGTAATTGCTTTTCCCTGCTATCCAGGGTACAATATTGGGACATTTCTTACGTTATGCCAGATTCTCTCTGGGAATAGTCTGTGTAAACTGTGATTTAGCACGGGATTTCAGTTCCCCATAAGGGAATGTGGGGCCCCCTTTCCCCCATCATCATTTTTTTCCCCTTTAATTTTACCCTTTTTCGGCCACTATTTTTTAAATTTTTTCCCACAATTGGGGCTTTTTTTTGGGTTTTTAGGGGGGGGGCGGGGGGGGGGAATGGGGGGTTAACCCATCACCCCCCCCCCCCCCCCCCCGGGCAAAAAAAGGGGTGGGTTATTTTAAAAGGAAACTTTTCCCGGAATTTGCAGGTTTCCCCAAACCCCCTCTGGGGGGGAATCTGGACCCTAAAGCCCTGGGGCCCTTCAACCCCAAATTGGGGGGGGAAAGGGAGAGGGGGGGAAAAAAAATAGGGGACCTGGGGTTCACGGGGCCCGGGCCCCATTTTCCTGGTGTTTAAAAGGAAATTTCCTTTCTCAAATTTCGGGAGAATTTTTTTTTCCTTAAAATTTTTTTTAAGGGGGACGGGGGGAAGAAGCTTTTTCGGGGATCCCCGGGGTTGGCCAGCAAGCCAAGCGACGGGAAACATGGGGAAAACGGGGGCGGGACGGGGGAAAGGCCCACCAAGGTTTCAAAAAACCTCCTTTCCGGGTACATTTGGGGGGGCTTCTTCCTTCCCCTTTTGGGAAAACCCTCGGGCTTTTGGCCCCCCCCCCTTGTTTGGCCTCACGGGGGAAACCACCCCACATGCGGTTTTTTTTGTTTTTGCACGGTTTAATTGGGAAAAAACCCGGGGAAGGAAAAAAAAAAAAATAGGGGGATTTTTAAAGGAAAAGGTTTTTGGGGTTTTCCCCATCAAAAAAAGGGGGGGAAAAAAAAAAACCCCACTTTTTTGGAGGGGGGAATCCCCGCCCTTTTTCAAATTTGGAAAACACCCGGTTTCCCAATCGGGCGGACCCTTTGGCAGGCCAGGGGGGTTTTTTTTTTTTTTAAATTTGTTTTTAATTTAATAATAAATTTTCCCCCTTTCCCATTTTAAATTTCCCCTTTAATTTACATAGCTTGATTTCTTTTTTTTTTTTTTAAATATATTTTTCATTGATTTTTTACAGTGAGGATGGGATGAAGGGATGAGTGCCTGAAGAAATGCCAAGGGTGTAGAGAGAAGCCCAAAGGGGATTAGTGAGAGTTAGAATAGGAAACATTGCCATGAGTGGGAGTAACATCCCATCAGGCTCTTGCCCTCCTGCACACCCGCTTCTCGGGGAATGAAATGTGCCTTGCAACCAGCGTACATGCCCTTGACCCGGATTTCGAATCCTGGGTCCCCTCCCTGTCAGTCAACAGGCGGGTAATGACGTTTGTTATTTAAATGTTTGGCTCCATATAAATTGAGGGGGCCAAACCGGTTAGGGCGGGCAGCCTGTATTCTCTTGAACTCCTGCTATGTTGACCTTTGCCTTTCTGGCCACACCTGTTTGCTGGACCCAAGGCTTGTGGCCATAATACAGCCGACAGGACCTCCTCACCCTCTGGGCACATCCTGTCTGCCTATGCCACCTGGTGATTAGTTGTCAGTCATCGGGACTCTTTTTTAGCTGACTGTGGGCCCCATCATCGGTTTTCTTAGGACAAGGCAACTAGGCTGTTGAAGATTTGATGCAGCGTTGTCTGGTTGTGGGTGGAGCCTTGAGATGTGCCTTTCCCCAAAACGCATTCCAGGTCGGGTGCTGATTTGCTGCCAGGTCCCACAGCCCACACACGGGGTCTCAAGGAAGTAACGAAGAGTGAATAGAAGGTTCTTGAAACTGCATTTCTTAAATATTATTCTGTGAGGATAAGGCATTCCATTTGGAGCGGCCGCTTTTCAAAAAGTCTCAGTGCTTTTTTTTTTTTTTAAACCCAGGGCAGCTCCCCAAGAACCCCCACCAACCAGTTTTTTTTTTTAAAGCGCATCACCTAAGGTTGAGAACCAGGCAATCAGGGAGTTTTTCAATAAATGTGATTCTTGGTCGATCTCCCAATAGGCAGTCCAAGTTGGACAACCAGTGCTGTGGAACGGCATTCTAGAAATGGGTTTTAAAGCATGTGCTGCTTTTTGGAACTTATTACACTGCCACAGTACTGTGAAGAATATATTTGTTGGCTGAGTGGAAAAGTTGGGCTTTACATTTTCACACTCAAATAAGTAAGGCCACTGTTTTTTCATTTCTGCAGGTGAGGATCTGGAACCGTCTTCGATAACTTCCTGATCACAAGACGACGAAGTGTATGCTGAGGAATTTTGCAAGGCAACCTGGGAGTGATGAAACAAGGTACGATGAGTGCAATGAACTTCTTTCATTTATATTATTTTTTTCTGTACTTGAGTCTAACATGTCTAGGAAAGGGCTTAGATGAGGTTTTGCTAATGAAAACCTCCACCTAGATCAAACACACAAGAAATGCTTTCAGGAGCCTCCTCATATCCCCTCCAGCGGCTCCCACCCCAAAGGAGCACTATTCTATCACTATTCTATCTAGGCATCAATTTGACCGCTTTTGAAATTCATATAAGTGGAGTCATATTTACTTCATTTAGGCAGTGTTGGTCAGATGCACTCATATTATCACATGCAGCAGTAGCTCGATCTTCTCGTGGAATCATCCTGAAGGTTGTATCAATTCTCTGTCAAGGCAGCTTTGGGTGGCTTCCAGCTTGTGGCCCTCCTGCATAAAGCTGTTACAATCATTCCTGTATGTATCTTTCAGCTCAATCAAGCCCAGGAGTGAAAACAGGCTGGGTTTACAATGTCCCTCAGAGCCCAACAGTTATCAATGTGTTTGCCTTATTTTACATTCCTGGATTTTCATTTGGGCTTTAAGGTCTCTCTTATCACCATTCAGTTGGTTTTCAGCTGGTTTGAAGGACATGGGAACCACTGCTCTGGGACAGAAAGAAGGGATGAACTTCATTGCACTGGGCTGTCATAAAAATCACAACGAAACTGGCTAGCTTAAAAAAACACAAATTTTTTCTCTTACAGTTATGGAGGCCCCAGAGCTCCATTTGCAGGACCACTCCCCTCTGAGGTTCTAGGGGAGGATTCCTTGTCTTGCTTTTCACAGTTTCTGTGTTCTGGTTGTTCCTTGGTTTGTGGCCACAATCATAATTGTCTGCTGGTCTTGTTTTTTTAAATGTTTTTATTGGATTTTTTTAAAGAGAGAGGAAGAGAGGAGGAGAGAAAGGATTACGGAAAATCGATTGAGATGAGAAACATCACTGATATACTGCTCCTGCAAGCTCCCCACAGGGGATTGGGACTACGAATCCGAGCATGTGCCCTGACCAGGATTGGAATTGGTTTGACCTCTTGGTTCCTGGATGGTATTCAAAAACTGCTGTGCTACACCGGCCAGGCTCTGCCCTCTGTCTTTTGATGTGGCAGTTCCTCTCTTACTGGGGTGTGTGTTTCAAATTTTCTTTGCCCTCTCTCTTATGAGGACACTTATTGATGGAATTTAGGGGTCTACCTGATAAATCAGGATTATCTTCAAAACACAATTAAATTCCATCTGCAAAGACCTTTTCCCCAATACTCAGGTCATATTGACAGGTTCAGGGTTAGGGAACTGATAGGCTTTTGGGGGTTTTTTAGCTGCCCTGAGCTGGAGTGGAAGTTTCCAGAACCGCAGGGGAGGTTGCATATTAACATTGGGTCAGGCTTCCAGGAAGCATTAATCCCTGGCACCTGGGTCTCTGTTTATGTCTGTAGGGCCCTGAATGGGGGAGAGATGGATGCCTCCAGGCCAAGGAGGAAGTGATGAAGGCCGTGAGGAAGATGGGAGGACTGTGATGGGCAGGTTTGATGGGCGAGAAATAATTTCAGGGAGATTTCACAAGAGGGATGAACTTTAGTCCACCCCACCCCAGATAAAGATGACTCGTAAACCTTGTATACTTTATTACATTTAAAAGCTAAATTGCCTGACAATGGGGAATTTGTTGATTTTCTTTGGAAAAGGGAAAATGTTCCTATCCTTCTTGGTGGTTTCCTCAATCCACCACCCTGTGCACAAGAGAGTTTCTCTGGACAAATCTGAGTTGCTGGGACCAGAGGAGGTGAGAGTCTGGAAAAAAAAAAAAAAACCCTGATGCTATTTTCTTCTTTTTAAATCCTTACTGGGACCATGATTGCTTGTTTGTTTGTTTTCAGGAGCGGAGAGAGGACAGGGAGAGAGACGAGAAAAAAATCCTCTATTGCTCCTGTATTGTGCCCCGCTGAAGGGATCGAACCTGCAACCCTTTTGGTGTATGGGAGAGAATGCTCCAACCAACTGAGCCACCTGGTCAGGGCCCTGATGCTTTTTTTTAATCCTCCAAATATGCTTTTATAAATAAAAGTTAGTAAACCTATTTTGAAAAAGGGGTAGGATATGATGCCTTATTTCTTCGGTTTTTTAAATTATTTAGTAACATAAGAGAAAAATTTTCAATATGAGATCTACGCAAGACATCCTCAGCGTGGTGGTAAGGTTTGTTAGTGCTCCTACAGTATATTGGTTTTTTGAAGAACCAGGCTTCATCGCCACACAGGACATGAAATGCATATAAAGAAGCCGAAGCGTCCCCTCCCCTACTCGTGGCCCACTTCTGTGACCGTGAGTCTCTGTAAGGGACAGAAGGAATGAAATTCATTTTCTCAAATTGAAAATAGTGCTACACTTCTCAGTTTAAGGTTTTTCTTTTCTAATCAAATAATTCTGCTTTTTAACTAATATGTTTTATTGGTTTTAGAGAAAGTGGAAGGAAGAGTGAAGGAGAGGATTAGATAACAATCTATGAGAGAGAAACATCAATTGGCTGCTTCCTGATGTCCCTACTGGGGATCAAGCCCACAAACCGGGTTTGTGCCCTGGATAGAATCGAACTTGGTGACACTCCTTGGTGCATTGGATGATGCTCAAACCAATTGAGCCACACCTGCTGCGCATTTTGCTTTTTTCTGAAAGTCACACATAGCGTCTTCTGTTTTGAAGAGGACCTGTTTTCTCATGCAGAAACTTGTGTTAGGGAAATAACAGTAAAAACCTTGATATATTGACTAATTTGGGCGAGGCGGTGTGCCCTGCTAAAACTGACGTCTATCGATATATATAAAAGGGCTCTAATATGCAAAGTGTCCCCTCGAGGAGTCTCAACTGACCAGGAGTCGATCGCTACTTTAGATGCGCACTGACCACCAGGGGGCAGCGCATAACGAAGGGAAGGCCACAGCCGGCAGCCTCTAGACCCTACCTGTGCACAAAATTCTTTTGCAACTGAGCCTCTTGTATATAATTAAAGTAGGTTTTCACGAATGACATTATGTTAAAAAATTAACATGATTAGTTAGGTTTACTTGTTTTTTACTTATGTAGATACGTTTGTGTAATTAAGTATGTATGAGAAGTTCAATTTTACTGAAAGTTTTCTGTATGTATTATGGTAACTCTTTTAAATTTTAGATTGGATTAGATATAGATGTAGTAAATGCATGCATTCACCATCACGGATTTAAGCATGCTTGCACACGCTTGGGGTGTGGTTCTTAGCACATGTCTGAAAATTTGAGGCATGTGTTAAAACTGCAGTAGTCGGTCAGAGAAAGAGCTTCACAGTTAGAAAAGCTAAAGGAGTTCCTCAACCACCAAAACCAGGATTATATGATATGTGAAGGGTTTTCTTTAAGAAGAGAAGAAGAAAAAGGTTAGTTAAAGATAAAAAAATTAAATGATCAAAACAAGTGACAACAATCTATCAACAAGTGAATCTAAAAATCAAGAGTGAATAAAAAATCTGATGAACAGAATATAACTGGTAAATATAATAGATTCAGGGGCATAGAAAGGGAATGGACTGACTATCTCGGGGGGAAGGGAGGATGTGAGGGGAGTGTGGGAAAGAGGATTGGACAAAAATCTTTCACCTAGAATGAGGACAGTGGTGGGGGGGTAATGTCCCCATGGGGCGGGGGGACGGAATCGGGTGGAGGGGGCGGAGCTTTGGGAGGAAAAAAGAGGAACAATTGTAATGATCTGAAACTTAAAAAAAGATTTATTAAAAAAAAAATGTTGTAGAAAGACTTGCACCACAGAAACAACAGAAACCAATTACTGAGCACATTGCGTGTGATCACATGCTATTCATTCCCGATCAGTGTGTACGAGTAGTGGACTCTTGGATTTAAATTATGTAGACTATAGTTTTGTTAGATATCGTAAATTTATTTTATGTTGGAAAATTACTACAGTGTTTGTTTCCGACATATGGCCTCTTCTCTAAACTTTGTTTATAAAATAACAATATAATTGCCCAGGCCAGTCAGTATTTCTCAACAGTTAGAGCATCTGCCTGAGCACCAAAGGGTCGCAGGTTTGATTCCTGATCAAAGGAAATTGTAGCTGGGTTGCAAGGTTCAAATCCTGATCCCAGTCCCAGTTGGGGTGGGCTGCAGGAAGCAACGGGTCCATAGTTTTTCTCACATCTCTCTCTTCTCTCTCTCTCTCTCTCCCCCTCCCCCACTCCCCACTCCTCCTTTCCCTCTCTGTAAAATTCAACTGGAAAAAATATCCTGAGGATGTGGTATTAACAAAAAATAAAATAACAGTGTATTGCACCTGGTTAGCATGGCTCAGTAGTTGAGCATCATCCTGTGCATCAGGAAGTTTTGATGTTCAGTTCCTGGGCAAGGGCATATTCCCTGGTAGGGGGCAGGCAGCAGGCAAGAGCAGGCAGCAGCTGAATTGGATGTTTCGATGTTTCTCTCCCCTCCCTCCCTTCCATTCTCTCTAAAATTCAATATAAACTTTATTTTAACAATTTTTAAATTGATTTCAGACGAGAGGAAGGTGGGTGGGTTTAGAAACATCAATAATGGACAGAGGAAGAGAATAATTGTCTGCCTCCTGCAGGCCCCGGTTGGGGGAATCTTAGCCTGCAACCGACAAATATGCCCTGACAGGGAATGATCTAGTGACATCATGGTGCATCGTATGCTCTTTACGAGCCACTCAGCCGGGCTTCTAAACTATTATTAAGAAAAACACCCACCCCATGTGTATTAGCCAAAACGGTTTGGCTCAGTGGATATCTAGAGCGTAGGCCTGCGGATCCAAAGGGTCCCAGGTACGATTCGGGTCTAAGGGCAGTACCTTGGTTGCGGGCAACCTCCCGGTAGGGGGTGTGCAGGAGGCAGCTGGGTCAATGTTTTAGCTTTTCTAATCCCTTTCCCTTTTCCTCTCTGTGGAAAAATCATTTTAAATATATTTAAAATAAAAAAAAACATAAAAATCATCAATCATTTAATTAATTACACATTTTCTTCATCTGTTACCTTAACCACCACACAAATGGTTCATCAAAAGCTCATGTTACCATTCCCTTAATCCATATCTTGACCTTACTTTTCTACGCTTTTTATTAGATACCTTTAAACTTTTAGAAATTTATTAGAGAGAATAACAGCGATCCCGCACACACTCCCTACCATTAAATAATTCAACTTTCATTCCAAAACATATCCTCAATCACATGGTACCACTTAATTAATATCATCTAAATACAACATAAATACTATAAATTTCAATCGACACAACTCATTTGAAAACACCATCATTTTATATTCAACGCTCCTATTCCACATCTTCATCTAATTTTCTTTAAATTCTTCATCAAACATTTTACAATGACCTTTCTCCTCCCTCTTCTTTACCTACCCTTCCTTAAATCCTTTAAACCTCCCACATCTTTCGTGATTCTTCCCTTGCCTTTCAGGGAGAGCATTCAGCTACAAACATAAATTCATTTCTTTATTATACTACCCCCCACAACCCCCATTACACAACACCCAGTATTTAACTACTTGGTTTGGTCTTCTCACGCTCCGTGCCTTATTTCCAGACCCTATCTACTAAAGTAAGACAATTTATGTGTTAGAACAAAACACATTATACTACTTGCCCTCTACAAAGTAGTTAATCTTATCCTGTTTAATTTGCCCTAATCCCACAGAAAACCCACCTACCAACAGAAAGATAATTAAAATACTTTCCTTATTCCAAACCTCTTCTGCTTAAAACTTTGTGTACTAAAAAAATTCTCTCTACCTACAAGGTAAATCTAATAATTTCTACTACATACTTTGGACACTCAAAAATTAATATGACTTAATTTACCCTTTGTCCTCTTCCCACAACTTTTACGACATTCCTTTTCTCTTCATTATAACTCGTTGCCTCCTGCCTCCGCCCCTCTCACCACCTCTGTCCCCCTCCTCCAATCTGCCCACACATTAATACTCGAGGCACGGGCGGGTGAACGCCGAGGGGTGAGCCTCCACACAAAATCGGGCCATAATTAATACCATCAAACAAAAATAAAACTTAAAAACAACACTCACATACTCCAACTGCAAACCACCCCACCCTTGATCACACCCTACCAAATAATTGTTATCCAAACCACAATCACATCCCTAAACCACACTGCTACTAGCCTCTCGCACCGCTCCTTCCTCTCTCTCCAGCCAGACTAATTTCTTACCGACCTAGGCTGCAGCCAAAACCCCACTTTAACACCTGCATACCCCTAAACGACCAACCCCCCCCCCCTACAGTACTCCCATCGCAACCTGGGTCCCGACATAATATCCTATTATTTAAGAAACTTACTAATCTATCTCTTTGAGTCCCCGCTTTGCTAAAATTACAATAGGGGCAATAATCTCTTGTAACACCCTTTAACCAGGCTAATTTTCTGTATTTCCAGTGATGATCAATCTGCATTTTTTCATCATATTTTTTTAGAATTCTCTAGAGGTAATTTTTCAGGGGTATTATGCTATCTGGTTTGCCTGGAACCCTCCCTTCTCCTTGGCCCGGGCCATCACATTTCTCATCAAAGGTTGTAAATCGGCATGAGCTACTTTCCGGTGGTCTTTCTCAAAGTTTCTTTCTTCACCCCCTGGGCAACCCATGCTTCTATGCCCTGCGTCACTGTGATGAGTTCTTTCTTTATTGCGGTTATAGACTCATAGCCTAGTTTCTTGCCAAGCATGGGGCTCCTTTCCAGGCAGTTCTCTTCTCATTTCATAGCTCCTTTGAAACTTTCATGTGTCTGCGTGGTTTGTGTGTCATCACAGTTGTGGTCTTGATCTGCTTCGTTTCTTGAAGTTGCCGTTGTCTCTAGTTTGCTCTAGAGCTCTCAAGTCTTTTCCTCCTCGCTTTCTTCTTTTTCCTTATCTCTACTCCTTTTCTAATTGACATCTTTGTAGCTAATGTAAATAATTCCTTCTTCCATAATTATTGCTAATTATCTTCCCCCTACGATCTTATCACACTCGCAAACCTTGCTCTCTGTCCCATTAGCTATCTTGAAATTAATAATTAGATATGCAACACTCGCTTAAACTTAAATTAATTACATTGCGTGGCTTTTGGGTGTGTCCCCCTAACACCAACCCTTATAATTCGTCTATTCTGAGTATTTACTCAATAGCTCCAAAAGATTAGCAAATAAAAATATCAATGAGCACAGATAATTAGTAGGATAAAGTCCACTCAGCCTCCTCAGAATGTAATTCTGGCAACAGTTTTGCCCAAACTTTGGCAAGGGGGGGAGAGGTTGGGACTTGGACTTCATTTGGTCTTCAGATGTACACGACCTATAACCTTATAAACTAATTACTCCCTTGCTGTGAAGGGGTGGTAATACAAACATTTCCGAGACAGCTATTCAACTTCACACAAGCCACGTCCCCTGAGAAGTTACCAAGGGGATTAAGGACCTGCAAAACTATGGATAAAAATGCCTGGAAAGCAATCCCAACTAGCTCATCACTTGATAACTAGAGACTACCAACTACATAGATTCTGTGAAGCTGCAGATTAACCACCTCTAAACTCCCCCTCCACAATTGCCACACCCCTGACATTTATTACCAACATCATGGGCTACAACCTGGTCCATCACTCAAACACCCTATACGAACTAATAGAACACATGTCTTAGCCCACACCATTAGGTCTCACAATCCAACCCAGTGGTAAACCCACAGAGCATACCCCACACCCTTTGTCCCACATCAATACTGGACCCCCAAGGCCCCTACCATATCATATCCTCTACCCACAAGTGGTACACTTGTGGAACTTGATGAACTCAACGTCATTATCAACTCAGAGCAGCCCCCTCTGTGTAGGAAGTGATAGCCAGCCACATGGCATATGTACTTCCTAGCATTTGCCCTGCGGGCCCGGGCTTTAATCATATTTAATGGGCATTAGTTTGCGGCTTTTCGTTTATTTCACTGGGCCCTGGGTGGATGGTGGGTGTGAGCTATGTTTCTATAAACATCTTGTTGTTATACTTTGTTCCTGATTGGGCTGGCCATGTCCAGTTTTTGGGATCCATCCCCATTCTGGGATTTGCAGGAGACGCCAATTTATGGTTCTGTAAGAACCCCACTTGTTGTTTCCCAAAGGGCCAAGGGCGCGCAAGTAAACAAAAGCAGAATAAGGAAAAAAAAAAAAAAGAAAATAGGCAAAATGGTGAAGGAAAGAAGAGCAAAGAGAAACAAAGAAACTGGACAATGGAAAGTGAGCACACAGTCAAGACGAGCATCGTCCCAGCAAGAGACAAGAACCAGTAGGACCAACTAAAAGTCACATCCCATCCCACGGTCGGTCATTTTCGGCTTTTTTACTTCTTTTACAAAAAAAAACCTTTTTTATTTGGGGTTCTTCAGGTTTGTTGTCCAAGGGGGAAGGGGGGAGACTTATTTACCAAAAAAATTGTAAGAGGGAGGGGGAAAAAAATTTTGTAAATCCAAAAAGCTTTAATAATTTTTGGGGAAGGTGGGGCACCCATTCACCCAATTTGGGGCGGGGTGGGACTAATCACCCCAGGAAGGCAAGATCCCTGACTTCCTCCAAAAAGGGAATAAAAATAAGTTAACCCCCCACAAGGTGGGGGAGGGGAAAAACAAAAAAAAATCCCCCAAAATTGCTTGTTTTTTTGGGGGGCCAAGATAGCCCTAAATCCAACAGTTACCCATAAACCAAAAAAAAACTAAAAACAACATCCCGAAAAATTTTATTAAAAAAAAATTTTACCCAAACAAAAATGGGATTTTTGAAAAAAAAACCATTTAGAAACCCCAAAAAATATAAAAAAAAAAACCCAATAATGATTTAAAAATTATAGATTAATTACACGTGTTTTAAAAATTTTAAAAAAACTTTAAATTTGATTTAAATTTTTTAAAATATTTAATAAATCCACAAATAATAAAAAAAAATTGGAAAAAAAAACCAAAAATACCCCCCCAAAATGAAAAAGGGGGGGGGATTAAAAACAGCAAAAAGGGATGGTTTTTTTCATTTAAAAAATCTCTAAACAAATGGGGGGGTTGGGGAAAGGACGGGGAAGGAATAGGTAAAATTTATTTAACATAAATAAAAACCAAATTGTGTAAAATAAAATAAAAATTATTTTTGGAATGTCACGTTGGTTCATAAAAAACAATAAAAAAAAAACATAAAAAAAATAATTTTTTTTATTTTTTACATTGTGAAAAAACTCCACCCTTTTCTTGTGCATTCTGGCCCAAACTTATTTTTTGGCCCAAATTAATAAAAATAAAGGGGGTGGGGTAGTGGGGGCAAAAAAAAGGTTTTTACTAATAATGTTAAAAAACCCATTAGATAGGGGTGGGGTTTTTTTTGGCAGGGCCTCCAAAATTATATGGAAAAGTGGAAGGGGTTTCCATTAAATTGGTTTGTTAACATTGGGGGTTTTTAACTCCCCATTAAAAAAAAAAAAACCGAGGGGGAAAATAAAAAAAAGGGGGGGGGGGGTGGTGGGGGGGGGGGGGGGGGGGGGGGGGGGGGGGGGGGGGGGGGGGGGGGGGGGGGGGGGGGGGGGGGGGGGGGGGGGGGGGGGGGGGGGGGGGGGGGGGGGGGGGGGGGGGGGGGGGGGGGGGGGGGGGGGGGGGGGGGGGGGGGGGGGGGGGGGGGGGGTGAGGGGGGGGGGGGGGGGGGGGGGGGGGGGGGGGGGGGGGGGGGGGGGGGGGGGGGGGGGGGGGGGGGGGGGGGGGGGGGGGGGGGGGGGGGGGGGGGGGGGGGGGGGGGGGGGGGGGGGGGGGGGGGGGGGGGGGGGGGGGTGGGGGGGGGGGGGGGGGGGGGGGGGGGGGGGGGGGGGGGGGGGGGGGGGGGGGGGGGGGGGGGGGGGGGGGGGGGGGGGGGGGGGGGGGGGGGGGGGGGGGGGGGGGGGGGGGGGGGGGGGGGGGGGGGGGGGGGGGGGGGGGGGGGGGGGGGGGGGGGGGGGGGGGGGGGGGGGGGGGGGGGGGGGGGGGGGGGGGGGGGGGGGGGGGGGGGGGGGGGGGGGGGGGGGGGGGGGGGGGGGGGGGGGGGGGGGGGGGGGGGGGGGGGGGGGGGGGGGGGGGGGGGGGGGGGGGGGGGGGGGGGGGGGGGGGGGGGGGGGGGGGGGGGGGGGGGGGGGGGGGGGGGGGGGGGGGGGGGGGGGGGGGGGGGGGGGGGGGGGGGGGGGGGGGGGGGGGGGGGGGGGGGGGGGGGGGGGGGGGGGGGGGGGGGGGGGGGGGGGGGGGGGGGGGGGGGGGGGGGGGGGGGGGGGGGGGGGGGGGGGGGGGGGGGGGGGGGGGGGGGGGGGGGGGGGGGGGGGGGGGGGGGGGGGGGGGGGGGGGGGGGGGGGGGGGGGGGGGGGGGGGGGGGGGGGGGGGGGGGGGGGGGGGGGGGGGGGGGGGGGGGGGGGGGGGGGGGGGGGGGGGGGGGGGGGGGGGGGGGGGGGGGGGGGGGGGGGGGGGGGGGGGGGGGGGGGGGGGGGGGGGGGGGGGGGGGGGGGGGGGGGGGGGGGGGGGGGGGGGGGGGGGGGGGGGGGGGGGGGGGGGGGGGGGGGGGGGGGGGGGGGGGGGGGGGGGGGGGGGGGGGGGGGGGGGGGGGGGGGGGGGGGGGGGGGGGGGGGGGGGGGGGGGGGGGGGGGGGGGGGGGGGGGGGGGGGGGGGGGGGGGGGGGGGGGGGGGGGGGGGGGGGGGGGGGGGGGGGGGGGGGGGGGGGGGGGGGGGGGGGGGGGGGGGGGGGGGGGGGGGGGGGGGGGGGGGGGGGGGGGGGGGGGGGGGGGGGGGGGGGGGGGGGGGGGGGGGGGGGGGGGGGGGGGGGGGGGGGGGGGGGGGGGGGGGGGGGGGGGGGGGGGGGGGGGGGGGGGGGGGGGGGGGGGGGGGGGGGGGGGGGGGGGGGGGGGGGGGGGGGGGGGGGGGGGGGGGGGGGGGGGGGGGGGGGGGGGGGGGGGGGGGGGGGGGGGGGGGGGGGGGGGGGGGGGGGGGGGGGGGGGGGGGGGGGGGGGGGGGGGGGGGGGGGGGGGGGGGGGGGGGGGGGGGGGGGGGGGGGGGGGGGGGGGGGGGGGGGGGGGGGGGGGGGGGGGGGGGGGGGGGGGGGGGGGGGGGGGGGGGGGGGGGGGGGGGGGGGGGGGGGGGGGGGGGGGGGGGGGGGGGGGGGGGGGGGGGGGGGGGGGGGGGGGGGGGGGGGGGGGGGGGGGGGGGGGGGGGGGGGGGGGGGGGGGGGGGGGGGGGGGGGGGGGGGGGGGGGGGGGGGGGGGGGGGGGGGGGGGGGGGGGGGGGGGGGGGGGGGGGGGGGGGGGGGGGGGGGGGGGGGGGGGGGGGGGGGGGGGGGGGGGGGGGGGGGGGGGGGGGGGGGGGGGGGGGGGGGGGGGGGGGGGGGGGGGGGGGGGGGGGGGGGGGGGGGGGGGGGGGGGGGGGGGGGGGGGGGGGGGGGGGGGGGGGGGGGGGGGGGGGGGGGGGGGGGGGGGGGGGGGGGGGGGGGGGGGGGGGGGGGGGGGGGGGGGGGGGGGGGGGGGGGGGGGGGGGGGGGGGGGGGGGGGGGGGGGGGGGGGGGGGGGGGGGGGGGGGGGGGGGGGGGGGGGGGGGGGGGGGGGGGGGGGGGGGGGGGGGGGGGGGGGGGGGGGGGGGGGGGGGGGGGGGGGGGGGGGGGGGGGGGGGGGGGGGGGGGGGGGGGGGGGGGGGGGGGGGGGGGGGGGGGGGGGGGGGGGGGGGGGGGGGGGGGGGGGGGGGGGGGGGGGGGGGGGGGGGGGGGGGGGGGGGGGGGGGGGGGGGGGGGGGGGGGGGGGGGGGGGGGGGGGGGGGGGGGGGGGGGGGGGGGGGGGGGGGGGGGGGGGGGGGGGGGGGGGGGGGGGGGGGGGGGGGGGGGGGGGGGGGGGGGGGGGGGGGGGGGGGGGGGGGGGGGGGGGGGGGGGGGGGGGGGGGGGGGGGGGGGGGGGGGGGGGGGGGGGGGGGGGGGGGGGGGGGGGGGGGGGGGGGGGGGGGGGGGGGGGGGGGGGGGGGGGGGGGGGGGGGGGGGGGGGGGGGGGGGGGGGGGGGGGGGGGGGGGGGGGGGGGGGGGGGGGGGGGGGGGGGGGGGGGGGGGGGGGGGGGGGGGGGGGGGGGGGGGGGGGGGGGGGGGGGGGGGGGGGGGGGGGGGGGGGGGGGGGGGGGGGGGGGGGGGGGGGGGGGGGGGGGGGGGGGGGGGGGGGGGGGGGGGGGGGGGGGGGGGGGGGGGGGGGGGGGGGGGGGGGGGGGGGGGGGGGGGGGGGGGGGGGGGGGGGGGGGGGGGGGGGGGGGGGGGGGGGGGGGGGGGGGGGGGGGGGGGGGGGGGGGGGGGGGGGGGGGGGGGGGGGGGGGGGGGGGGGGGGGGGGGGGGGGGGGGGGGGGGGGGGGGGGGGGGGGGGGGGGGGGGGGGGGGGGGGGGGGGGGGGGGGGGGGGGGGGGGGGGGGGGGGGGGGGGGGGGGGGGGGGGGGGGGGGGGGGGGGGGGGGGGGGGGGGGGGGGGGGGGGGGGGGGGGGGGGGGGGGGGGGGGGGGGGGGGGGGGGGGGGGGGGGGGGGGGGGGGGGGGGGGGGGGGGGGGGGGGGGGGGGGGGGGGGGGGGGGGGGGGGGGGGGGGGGGGGGGGGGGGGGGGGGGGGGGGGGGGGGGGGGGGGGGGGGGGGGGGGGGGGGGGGGGGGGGGGGGGGGGGGGGGGGGGGGGGGGGGGGGGGGGGGGGGGGGGGGGGGGGGGGGGGGGGGGGGGGGGGGGGGGGGGGGGGGGGGGGGGGGGGGGGGGGGGGGGGGGGGGGGGGGGGGGGGGGGGGGGGGGGGGGGGGGGGGGGGGGGGGGGGGGGGGGGGGGGGGGGGGGGGGGGGGGGGGGGGGGGGGGGGGGGGGGGGGGGGGGGGGGGGGGGGGGGGGGGGGGGGGGGGGGGGGGGGGGGGGGGGGGGGGGGGGGGGGGGGGGGGGGGGGGGGGGGGGGGGGGGGGGGGGGGGGGGGGGGGGGGGGGGGGGGGGGGGGGGGGGGGGGGGGGGGGGGGGGGGGGGGGGGGGGGGGGGGGGGGGGGGGGGGGGGGGGGGGGGGGGGGGGGGGGGGGGGGGGGGGGGGGGGGGGGGGGGGGGGGGGGGGGGGGGGGGGGGGGGGGGGGGGGGGGGGGGGGGGGGGGGGGGGGGGGGGGGGGGGGGGGGGGGGGGGGGGGGGGGGGGGGGGGGGGGGGGGGGGGGGGGGGGGGGGGGGGGGGGGGGGGGGGGGGGGGGGGGGGGGGGGGGGGGGGGGGGGGGGGGGGGGGGGGGGGGGGGGGGGGGGGGGGGGGGGGGGGGGGGGGGGGGGGGGGGGGGGGGGGGGGGGGGGGGGGGGGGGGGGGGGGGGGGGGGGGGGGGGGGGGGGGGGGGGGGGGGGGGGGGGGGGGGGGGGGGGGGGGGGGGGGGGGGGGGGGGGGGGGGGGGGGGGGGGGGGGGGGGGGGGGGGGGGGGGGGGGGGGGGGGGGGGGGGGGGGGGGGGGGGGGGGGGGGGGGGGGGGGGGGGGGGGGGGGGGGGGGGGGGGGGGGGGGGGGGGGGGGGGGGGGGGGGGGGGGGGGGGGGGGGGGGGGGGGGGGGGGGGGGGGGGGGGGGGGGGGGGGGGGGGGGGGGGGGGGGGGGGGGGGGGGGGGGGGGGGGGGGGGGGGGGGGGGGGGGGGGGGGGGGGGGGGGGGGGGGGGGGGGGGGGGGGGGGGGGGGGGGGGGGGGGGGGGGGGGGGGGGGGGGGGGGGGGGGGGGGGGGGGGGGGGGGGGGGGGGGGGGGGGGGGGGGGGGGGGGGGGGGGGGGGGGGGGGGGGGGGGGGGGGGGGGGGGGGGGGGGGGGGGGGGGGGGGGGGGGGGGGGGGGGGGGGGGGGGGGGGGGGGGGGGGGGGGGGGGGGGGGGGGGGGGGGGGGGGGGGGGGGGGGGGGGGGGGGGGGGGGGGGGGGGGGGGGGGGGGGGGGGGGGGGGGGGGGGGGGGGGGGGGGGGGGGGGGGGGGGGGGGGGGGGGGGGGGGGGGGGGGGGGGGGGGGGGGGGGGGGGGGGGGGGGGGGGGGGGGGGGGGGGGGGGGGGGGGGGGGGGGGGGGGGGGGGGGGGGGGGGGGGGGGGGGGGGGGGGGGGGGGGGGGGGGGGGGGGGGGGGGGGGGGGGGGGGGGGGGGGGGGGGGGGGGGGGGGGGGGGGGGGGGGGGGGGGGGGGGGGGGGGGGGGGGGGGGGGGGGGGGGGGGGGGGGGGGGGGGGGGGGGGGGGGGGGGGGGGGGGGGGGGGGGGGGGGGGGGGGGGGGGGGGGGGGGGGGGGGGGGGGGGGGGGGGGGGGGGGGGGGGGGGGGGGGGGGGGGGGGGGGGGGGGGGGGGGGGGGGGGGGGGGGGGGGGGGGGGGGGGGGGGGGGGGGGGGGGGGGGGGGGGGGGGGGGGGGGGGGGGGGGGGGGGGGGGGGGGGGGGGGGGGGGGGGGGGGGGGGGGGGGGGGGGGGGGGGGGGGGGGGGGGGGGGGGGGGGGGGGGGGGGGGGGGGGGGGGGGGGGGGGGGGGGGGGGGGGGGGGGGGGGGGGGGGGGGGGGGGGGGGGGGGGGGGGGGGGGGGGGGGGGGGGGGGGGGGGGGGGGGGGGGGGGGGGGGGGGGGGGGGGGGGGGGGGGGGGGGGGGGGGGGGGGGGGGGGGGGGGGGGGGGGGGGGGGGGGGGGGGGGGGGGGGGGGGGGGGGGGGGGGGGGGGGGGGGGGGGGGGGGGGGGGGGGGGGGGGGGGGGGGGGGGGGGGGGGGGGGGGGGGGGGGGGGGGGGGGGGGGGGGGGGGGGGGGGGGGGGGGGGGGGGGGGGGGGGGGGGGGGGGGGGGGGGGGGGGGGGGGGGGGGGGGGGGGGGGGGGGGGGGGGGGGGGGGGGGGGGGGGGGGGGGGGGGGGGGGGGGGGGGGGGGGGGGGGGGGGGGGGGGGGGGGGGGGGGGGGGGGGGGGGGGGGGGGGGGGGGGGGGGGGGGGGGGGGGGGGGGGGGGGGGGGGGGGGGGGGGGGGGGGGGGGGGGGGGGGGGGGGGGGGGGGGGGGGGGGGGGGGGGGGGGGGGGGGGGGGGGGGGGGGGGGGGGGGGGGGGGGGGGGGGGGGGGGGGGGGGGGGGGGGGGGGGGGGGGGGGGGGGGGGGGGGGGGGGGGGGGGGGGGGGGGGGGGGGGGGGGGGGGGGGGGGGGGGGGGGGGGGGGGGGGGGGGGGGGGGGGGGGGGGGGGGGGGGGGGGGGGGGGGGGGGGGGGGGGGGGGGGGGGGGGGGGGGGGGGGGGGGGGGGGGGGGGGGGGGGGGGGGGGGGGGGGGGGGGGGGGGGGGGGGGGGGGGGGGGGGGGGGGGGGGGGGGGGGGGGGGGGGGGGGGGGGGGGGGGGGGGGGGGGGGGGGGGGGGGGGGGGGGGGGGGGGGGGGGGGGGGGGGGGGGGGGGGGGGGGGGGGGGGGGGGGGGGGGGGGGGGGGGGGGGGGGGGGGGGGGGGGGGGGGGGGGGGGGGGGGGGGGGGGGGGGGGGGGGGGGGGGGGGGGGGGGGGGGGGGGGGGGGGGGGGGGGGGGGGGGGGGGGGGGGGGGGGGGGGGGGGGGGGGGGGGGGGGGGGGGGGGGGGGGGGGGGGGGGGGGGGGGGGGGGGGGGGGGGGGGGGGGGGGGGGGGGGGGGGGGGGGGGGGGGGGGGGGGGGGGGGGGGGGGGGGGGGGGGGGGGGGGGGGGGGGGGGGGGGGGGGGGGGGGGGGGGGGGGGGGGGGGGGGGGGGGGGGGGGGGGGGGGGGGGGGGGGGGGGGGGGGGGGGGGGGGGGGGGGGGGGGGGGGGGGGGGGGGGGGGGGGGGGGGGGGGGGGGGGGGGGGGGGGGGGGGGGGGGGGGGGGGGGGGGGGGGGGGGGGGGGGGGGGGGGGGGGGGGGGGGGGGGGGGGGGGGGGGGGGGGGGGGGGGGGGGGGGGGGGGGGGGGGGGGGGGGGGGGGGGGGGGGGGGGGGGGGGGGGGGGGGGGGGGGGGGGGGGGGGGGGGGGGGGGGGGGGGGGGGGGGGGGGGGGGGGGGGGGGGGGGGGGGGGGGGGGGGGGGGGGGGGGGGGGGGGGGGGGGGGGGGGGGGGGGGGGGGGGGGGGGGGGGGGGGGGGGGGGGGGGGGGGGGGGGGGGGGGGGGGGGGGGGGGGGGGGGGGGGGGGGGGGGGGGGGGGGGGGGGGGGGGGGGGGGGGGGGGGGGGGGGGGGGGGGGGGGGGGGGGGGGGGGGGGGGGGGGGGGGGGGGGGGGGGGGGGGGGGGGGGGGGGGGGGGGGGGGGGGGGGGGGGGGGGGGGGGGGGGGGGGGGGGGGGGGGGGGGGGGGGGGGGGGGGGGGGGGGGGGGGGGGGGGGGGGGGGGGGGGGGGGGGGGGGGGGGGGGGGGGGGGGGGGGGGGGGGGGGGGGGGGGGGGGGGGGGGGGGGGGGGGGGGGGGGGGGGGGGGGGGGGGGGGGGGGGGGGGGGGGGGGGGGGGGGGGGGGGGGGGGGGGGGGGGGGGGGGGGGGGGGGGGGGGGGGGGGGGGGGGGGGGGGGGGGGGGGGGGGGGGGGGGGGGGGGGGGGGGGGGGGGGGGGGGGGGGGGGGGGGGGGGGGGGGGGGGGGGGGGGGGGGGGGGGGGGGGGGGGGGGGGGGGGGGGGGGGGGGGGGGGGGGGGGGGGGGGGGGGGGGGGGGGGGGGGGGGGGGGGGGGGGGGGGGGGGGGGGGGGGGGGGGGTGGGGGGGGGGGGGGGGGGGGGGGGGGGGGGGGGGGGGGGGGGGGGGGGGGGGGGGGGGGGGGGGGGGGGGGGGGGGGGGGGGGGGGGGGGGGGGGGGGGGGGGGGGGGGGGGGGGGGGGGGGGGGGGGGGGGGGGGGGGGGGGGGGGGGGGGGGGGGGGGGGGGGGGGGGGGGGGGGGGGGGGGGGGGGGGGGGGGGGGGGGGGGGGGGGGGGGGGGGGGGGGGGGGGGGGGGGGGGGGGGGGGGGGGGGGGGGGGGGGGGGGGGGGGGGGGGGGGGGGGGGGGGGGGGGGGGGGGGGGGGGGGGGGGGGGGGGGGGGGGGGGGGGGGGGGGGGGGGGGGGGGGGGGGGGGGGGGGGGGGGGGGGGGGGGGGGGGGGGGGGGGGGGGGGGGGGGGGGGGGGGGGGGGGGGGGGGGGGGGGGGGGGGGGGGGGGGGGGGGGGGGGGGGGGGGGGGGGGGGGGGGGGGGGGGGGGGGGGGGGGGGGGGGGGGGGGGGGGGGGGGGGGGGGGGGGGGGGGGGGGGGGGGGGGGGGGGGGGGGGGGGGGGGGGGGGGGGGGGGGGGGGGGGGGGGGGGGGGGGGGGGGGGGGGGGGGGGGGGGGGGGGGGGGGGGGGGGGGGGGGGGGGGGGGGGGGGGGGGGGGGGGGGGGGGGGGGGGGGGGGGGGGGGGGGGGGGGGGGGGGGGGGGGGGGGGGGGGGGGGGGGGGGGGGGGGGGGGGGGGGGGGGGGGGGGGGGGGGGGGGGGGGGGGGGGGGGGGGGGGGGGGGGGGGGGGGGGGGGGGGGGGGGGGGGGGGGGGGGGGGGGGGGGGGGGGGGGGGGGGGGGGGGGGGGGGGGGGGGGGGGGGGGGGGGGGGGGGGGGGGGGGGGGGGGGGGGGGGGGGGGGGGGGGGGGGGGGGGGGGGGGGGGGGGGGGGGGGGGGGGGGGGGGGGGGGGGGGGGGGGGGGGGGGGGGGGGGGGGGGGGGGGGGGGGGGGGGGGGGGGGGGGGGGGGGGGGGGGGGGGGGGGGGGGGGGGGGGGGGGGGGGGGGGGGGGGGGGGGGGGGGGGGGGGGGGGGGGGGGGGGGGGGGGGGGGGGGGGGGGGGGGGGGGGGGGGGGGGGGGGGGGGGGGGGGGGGGGGGGGGGGGGGGGGGGGGGGGGGGGGGGGGGGGGGGGGGGGGGGGGGGGGGGGGGGGGGGGGGGGGGGGGGGGGGGGGGGGGGGGGGGGGGGGGGGGGGGGGGGGGGGGGGGGGGGGGGGGGGGGGGGGGGGGGGGGGGGGGGGGGGGGGGGGGGGGGGGGGGGGGGGGGGGGGGGGGGGGGGGGGGGGGGGGGGGGGGGGGGGGGGGGGGGGGGGGGGGGGGGGGGGGGGGGGGGGGGGGGGGGGGGGGGGGGGGGGGGGGGGGGGGGGGGGGGGGGGGGGGGGGGGGGGGGGGGGGGGGGGGGGGGGGGGGGGGGGGGGGGGGGGGGGGGGGGGGGGGGGGGGGGGGGGGGGGGGGGGGGGGGGGGGGGGGGGGGGGGGGGGGGGGGGGGGGGGGGGGGGGGGGGGGGGGGGGGGGGGGGGGGGGGGGGGGGGGGGGGGGGGGGGGGGGGGGGGGGGGGGGGGGGGGGGGGGGGGGGGGGGGGGGGGGGGGGGGGGGGGGGGGGGGGGGGGGGGGGGGGGGGGGGGGGGGGGGGGGGGGGGGGGGGGGGGGGGGGGGGGGGGGGGGGGGGGGGGGGGGGGGGGGGGGGGGGGGGGGGGGGGGGGGGGGGGGGGGGGGGGGGGGGGGGGGGGGGGGGGGGGGGGGGGGGGGGGGGGGGGGGGGGGGGGGGGGGGGGGGGGGGGGGGGGGGGGGGGGGGGGGGGGGGGGGGGGGGGGGGGGGGGGGGGGGGGGGGGGGGGGGGGGGGGGGGGGGGGGGGGGGGGGGGGGGGGGGGGGGGGGGGGGGGGGGGGGGGGGGGGGGGGGGGGGGGGGGGGGGGGGGGGGGGGGGGGGGGGGGGGGGGGGGGGGGGGGGGGGGGGGGGGGGGGGGGGGGGGGGGGGGGGGGGGGGGGGGGGGGGGGGGGGGGGGGGGGGGGGGGGGGGGGGGGGGGGGGGGGGGGGGGGGGGGGGGGGGGGGGGGGGGGGGGGGGGGGGGGGGGGGGGGGGGGGGGGGGGGGGGGGGGGGGGGGGGGGGGGGGGGGGGGGGGGGGGGGGGGGGGGGGGGGGGGGGGGGGGGGGGGGGGGGGGGGGGGGGGGGGGGGGGGGGGGGGGGGGGGGGGGGGGGGGGGGGGGGGGGGGGGGGGGGGGGGGGGGGGGGGGGGGGGGGGGGGGGGGGGGGGGGGGGGGGGGGGGGGGGGGGGGGGGGGGGGGGGGGGGGGGGGGGGGGGGGGGGGGGGGGGGGGGGGGGGGGGGGGGGGGGGGGGGGGGGGGGGGGGGGGGGGGGGGGGGGGGGGGGGGGGGGGGGGGGGGGGGGGGGGGGGGGGGGGGGGGGGGGGGGGGGGGGGGGGGGGGGGGGGGGGGGGGGGGGGGGGGGGGGGGGGGGGGGGGGGGGGGGGGGGGGGGGGGGGGGGGGGGGGGGGGGGGGGGGGGGGGGGGGGGGGGGGGGGGGGGGGGGGGGGGGGGGGGGGGGGGGGGGGGGGGGGGGGGGGGGGGGGGGGGGGGGGGGGGGGGGGGGGGGGGGGGGGGGGGGGGGGGGGGGGGGGGGGGGGGGGGGGGGGGGGGGGGGGGGGGGGGGGGGGGGGGGGGGGGGGGGGGGGGGGGGGGGGGGGGGGGGGGGGGGGGGGGGGGGGGGGGGGGGGGGGGGGGGGGGGGGGGGGGGGGGGGGGGGGGGGGGGGGGGGGGGGGGGGGGGGGGGGGGGGGGGGGGGGGGGGGGGGGGGGGGGGGGGGGGGGGGGGGGGGGGGGGGGGGGGGGGGGGGGGGGGGGGGGGGGGGGGGGGGGGGGGGGGGGGGGGGGGGGGGGGGGGGGGGGGGGGGGGGGGGGGGGGGGGGGGGGGGGGGGGGGGGGGGGGGGGGGGGGGGGGGGGGGGGGGGGGGGGGGGGGGGGGGGGGGGGGGGGGGGGGGGGGGGGGGGGGGGGGGGGGGGGGGGGGGGGGGGGGGGGGGGGGGGGGGGGGGGGGGGGGGGGGGGGGGGGGGGGGGGGGGGGGGGGGGGGGGGGGGGGGGGGGGGGGGGGGGGGGGGGGGGGGGGGGGGGGGGGGGGGGGGGGGGGGGGGGGGGGGGGGGGGGGGGGGGGGGGGGGGGGGGGGGGGGGGGGGGGGGGGGGGGGGGGGGGGGGGGGGGGGGGGGGGGGGGGGGGGGGGGGGGGGGGGGGGGGGGGGGGGGGGGGGGGGGGGGGGGGGGGGGGGGGGGGGGGGGGGGGGGGGGGGGGGGGGGGGGGGGGGGGGGGGGGGGGGGGGGGGGGGGGGGGGGGGGGGGGGGGGGGGGGGGGGGGGGGGGGGGGGGGGGGGGGGGGGGGGGGGGGGGGGGGGGGGGGGGGGGGGGGGGGGGGGGGGGGGGGGGGGGGGGGGGGGGGGGGGGGGGGGGGGGGGGGGGGGGGGGGGGGGGGGGGGGGGGGGGGGGGGGGGGGGGGGGGGGGGGGGGGGGGGGGGGGGGGGGGGGGGGGGGGGGGGGGGGGGGGGGGGGGGGGGGGGGGGGGGGGGGGGGGGGGGGGGGGGGGGGGGGGGGGGGGGGGGGGGGGGGGGGGGGGGGGGGGGGGGGGGGGGGGGGGGGGGGGGGGGGGGGGGGGGGGGGGGGGGGGGGGGGGGGGGGGGGGGGGGGGGGGGGGGGGGGGGGGGGGGGGGGGGGGGGGGGGGGGGGGGGGGGGGGGGGGGGGGGGGGGGGGGGGGGGGGGGGGGGGGGGGGGGGGGGGGGGGGGGGGGGGGGGGGGGGGGGGGGGGGGGGGGGGGGGGGGGGGGGGGGGGGGGGGGGGGGGGGGGGGGGGGGGGGGGGGGGGGGGGGGGGGGGGGGGGGGGGGGGGGGGGGGGGGGGGGGGGGGGGGGGGGGGGGGGGGGGGGGGGGGGGGGGGGGGGGGGGGGGGGGGGGGGGGGGGGGGGGGGGGGGGGGGGGGGGGGGGGGGGGGGGGGGGGGGGGGGGGGGGGGGGGGGGGGGGGGGGGGGGGGGGGGGGGGGGGGGGGGGGGGGGGGGGGGGGGGGGGGGGGGGGGGGGGGGGGGGGGGGGGGGGGGGGGGGGGGGGGGGGGGGGGGGGGGGGGGGGGGGGGGGGGGGGGGGGGGGGGGGGGGGGGGGGGGGGGGGGGGGGGGGGGGGGGGGGGGGGGGGGGGGGGGGGGGGGGGGGGGGGGGGGGGGGGGGGGGGGGGGGGGGGGGGGGGGGGGGGGGGGGGGGGGGGGGGGGGGGGGGGGGGGGGGGGGGGGGGGGGGGGGGGGGGGGGGGGGGGGGGGGGGGGGGGGGGGGGGGGGGGGGGGGGGGGGGGGGGGGGGGGGGGGGGGGGGGGGGGGGGGGGGGGGGGGGGGGGGGGGGGGGGGGGGGGGGGGGGGGGGGGGGGGGGGGGGGGGGGGGGGGGGGGGGGGGGGGGGGGGGGGGGGGGGGGGGGGGGGGGGGGGGGGGGGGGGGGGGGGGGGGGGGGGGGGGGGGGGGGGGGGGGGGGGGGGGGGGGGGGGGGGGGGGGGGGGGGGGGGGGGGGGGGGGGGGGGGGGGGGGGGGGGGGGGGGGGGGGGGGGGGGGGGGGGGGGGGGGGGGGGGGGGGGGGGGGGGGGGGGGGGGGGGGGGGGGGGGGGGGGGGGGGGGGGGGGGGGGGGGGGGGGGGGGGGGGGGGGGGGGGGGGGGGGGGGGGGGGGGGGGGGGGGGGGGGGGGGGGGGGGGGGGGGGGGGGGGGGGGGGGGGGGGGGGGGGGGGGGGGGGGGGGGGGGGGGGGGGGGGGGGGGGGGGGGGGGGGGGGGGGGGGGGGGGGGGGGGGGGGGGGGGGGGGGGGGGGGGGGGGGGGGGGGGGGGGGGGGGGGGGGGGGGGGGGGGGGGGGGGGGGGGGGGGGGGGGGGGGGGGGGGGGGGGGGGGGGGGGGGGGGGGGGGGGGGGGGGGGGGGGGGGGGGGGGGGGGGGGGGGGGGGGGGGGGGGGGGGGGGGGGGGGGGGGGGGGGGGGGGGGGGGGGGGGGGGGGGGGGGGGGGGGGGGGGGGGGGGGGGGGGGGGGGGGGGGGGGGGGGGGGGGGGGGGGGGGGGGGGGGGGGGGGGGGGGGGGGGGGGGGGGGGGGGGGGGGGGGGGGGGGGGGGGGGGGGGGGGGGGGGGGGGGGGGGGGGGGGGGGGGGGGGGGGGGGGGGGGGGGGGGGGGGGGGGGGGGGGGGGGGGGGGGGGGGGGGGGGGGGGGGGGGGGGGGGGGGGGGGGGGGGGGGGGGGGGGGGGGGGGGGGGGGGGGGGGGGGGGGGGGGGGGGGGGGGGGGGGGGGGGGGGGGGGGGGGGGGGGGGGGGGGGGGGGGGGGGGGGGGGGGGGGGGGGGGGGGGGGGGGGGGGGGGGGGGGGGGGGGGGGGGGGGGGGGGGGGGGGGGTTGGGGGGGGGGGGGGGGGGGGGGGGGGGGGGGGGGGGGGGGGGGGGGGGGGGGGGGGGGGGGGGGGGGGGGGGGGGGGGGGGGGGGGGGGGGGGGGGGGGGGGGGGGGGGGGGGGGAGGGGGGGTGGGGGG
>JAJQQW010000018.1:60809785-60845588 GCA_025583905.1 Ia io | reverse complement strand
TTTATGAAGGCGAGCAAGTGGTAAAGAAAAATGTTTGCACAACGAGTGGAAATGCCTCAAATAGGACTAAAGCAGCAGGAAACAATACAAAAGAGTTGCAAAACAAGTGTATATCCTTTCTCACTGTGAGCAAAGGGGGAAGAAAGGTTTCTGTACAGTGCGGGAGAATCCCTTGAGGACGGCTGTCCCGCCAGCAGAGTCGAGTCAAAAGCACTAGGAATTCGCTGAAAACCAGCCCTAACACCAACAGGAACACAAGTGCGAGTCATTTTGCAAAGTGAAGAGGGAGTCTGCAAAGGTGGTTGTACATTGGGGTGATATGAATGAAAGTGAGCAGGAAGCAGAGTAGAGCAGTGTTAGCAACCTCTGGGTACTCATTGAAAAGTAGCCATGAGCTATATAAAAGAGTTGGAAAACAAGAGTAAATAATTTCCCATTGTGAGCACGGGGGGAAGAAAGAAGTTGGTGCAATGCGAGAAAAATCCCGAGAAAAGGGCAGAAAGCGCGCTCTGCCCCAATCTAAGAAACCACTCACTAGTTACGAAAGGCTGCATTCAACTGTAGGAAATACTTGGAAAAGAAGTGGAAAGCTTTTCTCAATGTGAGGCAATGTTGAGGAAGTGTTTGCACAGTGTGTGGACATCCCTTCAGTAGAGCAGGAAGCACACTACCGCACAGTTTTAAACACCACCAGTAATTCATAGGAAAGCAGCCATAACCCATCCTCAATGGCTAGAAAACAAGAAAAACTCACCGCTACATGGGAAAAGAATGTAGAAAGGAGTTGGTAAAGGCAAGGATATCCATGAGATAGAGCAGTTAGCATACTATAAGCAACTTCAAAAGCACTCTGACTTCACTGAAACGCAGCTGGAAACGACACTAAATCGTTGGACGACAAGTGGACATCTTTCCTCACTGTATTTGCACAGTGCGCTAGAATCATGGAAAGACGGCTGTGAACGCATGAGAACACTGTTAGAAGCCCTATGGATTCCCTGAAAATCAGCAGTGACATACACCTAAAAGTGAGAAGGCCAGTGCAAGTCACGTAGGAGTGTGAGCAAAGAGTCTCAAAAGGTGTTTATACAAGGTGGTTGAACCAAAGAAAAAGAGCAACATGTATACCATGGCAGAGCGTTGGATATCAATGAGAGTTCACTGAAAGCAGCAGTAAATGAAAAGAACGTTAGAAGACAATTGGAAAGCATGTGAAATGTGAGGAAAGAGTGAAGAACAGTGTTTGAGCTCAAGGAGATTTCAGTGCTGAAGACCAATACTTACGTTCAAGAACACTTTTGAAAGCACTTTGAAATCCCTGGACAGCAGCTCTAATCACTACAATACGGACAGAAGGCCGGTGCAAATCACTCATGAACATGAGGAAACACTGTACAAAGGGGTTGGACAATGGGGCGCAGTTTTGTGCTGAAGAGCAGAAGCCCACCAGAGCACAGTGTTACACACCAGTAGTAACCGAGGGAAAATCAGCAGTTATTGATAAAAAACTGACGGTACGGCAAGCAAAAATCACATCGCTCTGGGAGGAAAAGAAGTGGAAATGCAACAGTAAACTCTGCCAGGCGTTGGAAGATAGGTGTAAATCATGTGTCAATGTGAGCACGGAGGGAAGAAAGAAGAAGTTGGCCCAATGCAGGAAAATCCTGGTTAAAGACCAGAAAGCACACTGTGCTGCAGTCCAAGAAATCACTGAGAATCACGCAAAGCAGCAGTACACGGTAGGAAATAGTTGGAAAAGAATTGTCAATCGTTTCTCAATATGACGACAGTGTCCAGTGGAAATCTTTTACATAAAGCAGGCACCACAGGATAGCACAGTCATAAATCCAGCAGTATTTCATTGCATAGCAGGAGTAACTGATCTCCAATGATTAGAAAACAAGTAAAACACACTTCTCTAGGTGAAGAAAGAATGTAGAAAACCCTCAGTAAACTGCGTGGATATCCATGAAATAAAGCAGAATGCATGCTATAGATTGGAAGAAAACCATCTGTATTCACTGAGATGCAGCCGTAAGGGGCAAAAAATAGTGTGAAAGCAAGTGTACATCATTTCTCACTGTGAGGAAAGAGTGAAGAAACTTTTCTACAAGGAGGGAAAAGTCCCGTGTAAAGAGTGGAAAACACACTCTACCCGGACAAAGAAATCACTGAGAATCACCCAAAGCGGCAATAAACTCGAGGAAATACTTGGCAAAGAATTGTCAAACATTTATGAAGGCGAGCAAGTGGTAAAGAAAAATGTTTGCACAACGAGTGGAAATGCCTCAAATAGGACTAAAGCACACTATAGCACAGAGTTAAAACGCACCAGTAATTCATTGGAAAGCAGCAGTAACTGATACCAGTGGGTTAGGAAACAAGTAAAACTCACGTCTCTATGTGAGGAAAGAATGTAAGAAGGACTCGGTAAAAAGACGTGCTATGCATGAAATGGTGCAGTAAGCAAAAAAATAACTGTGTTGGGACCATTGTGAATGCTCTACAAGACAGCAGGAAACAATACAAAAGAGTTGCAAAACAAGTGTATATCCTTTCTCACTGTGAGCAAAGGGGGAAGAAAGGTTTCTGTACAGTGCGGGAGAATCCCTTGAGGACGGCTGTCCCGCCAGCAGAGTCGAGTCAAAAGCACTAGGAATTCGCTGAAAACCAGCCCTAACACCAACAGGAACACAAGTGCGAGTCATTTTGCAAAGTGAAGAGGGAGTCTGCAAAGGTGGTTGTACATTGGGGTGATATGAATGAAAAGTGAGCAGGAAGCAGAGTAGAGCAGTGTTAGCAACCTCTGGGTACTCATTGAAAAGTAGCCATGAGCTATATAAAAGAGTTGGAAAACAAGAGTAAATAATTTCCCATTGTGAGCACGGGGGGAAGAAAGAAGTTGGTGCAATGCGAGAAAATCCCGAGAAAAGGGCAGAAAGCGCGCTCTGCCCCAATCTAAGAAACCACTCACTAGTTACGAAAGGCTGCATTCAACTGTAGGAAATACTTGGAAAAGAAGTGGAAAGCTTTTCTCAATGTGAGGCAATGTTGAGGAAGTGTTTGCACAGTGTGTGGACATCCCTTCAGTAGAGCAGGAAGCACACTACCGCACAGTTTTAAACACCACCAGTAATTCATAGGAAAGCAGCCATAACCCATCCTCAATGGCTAGAAAACAAGAAAAACTCACCGCTACATGGGAAAAGAATGTAGAAAGGAGTTGGTAAAGGCAAGGATATCCATGAGATAGAGCAGTTAGCATACTATAAGCAACTTCAAAAGCACTCTGACTTCACTGAAACGCAGCTGGAAACGACACTAAATCGTTGGACGACAAGTGGACATCTTTCCTCACTGTATTTGCACAGTGCGCTAGAATCATGGAAAGACGGCTGTGAACGCATGAGAACACTGTTAGAAGCCCTATGGATTCCCTGAAAATCAGCAGTGACATACACCTAAAAGTGAGAAGGCCAGTGCAAGTCACGTAGGAGTGTGAGCAAAGAGTCTCAAAAGGTGTTTATACAAGGTGGTTGAACCAAAGAAAAAGAGCAACATGTATACCATGGCAGAGCGTTGGATATCAATGAGAGTTCACTGAAAGCAGCAGTAAATGAAAAGAACGTTAGAAGACAATTGGAAAGCATGTGAAATGTGAGGAAAGAGTGAAGAACAGTGTTTGAGCTCAAGGAGATTTCAGTGCTGAAGACCAATACTTACGTTCAAGAACACTTTTGAAAGCACTTTGAAATCCCTGGACAGCAGCTCTAATCACTACAATACGGACAGAAGGCCGGTGCAAATCACTCATGAACATGAGGAAACACTGTACAAAGGGGTTGGACAATGGGGCGCAGTTTTGTGCTGAAGAGCAGAAGCCCACCAGAGCACAGTGTTACACACCAGTAGTAACCGAGGGAAAATCAGCAGTTATTGATAAAAAACTGACGGTACGGCAAGCAAAAATCACATCGCTCTGGGAGGAAAAGAAGTGGAAATGCAACAGTAAACTCTGCCAGGCGTTGGAAGATAGGTGTAAATCATGTGTCAATGTGAGCACGGAGGGAAGAAAGAAGTTGGCCCAATGCAGGAAAATCCTGGTTAAAGACCAGAAAGCACACTGTGCTGCAGTCCAAGAAATCACTGAGAATCACGCAAAGCAGCAGTACACGGTAGGAAATAGTTGGAAAAGAATTGTCAATCGTTTCTCAATATGACGACAGTGTCCAGTGGAAATCTTTTACATAAAGCAGGCACCACAGGATAGCACAGTCATAAATCCAGCAGTATTTCATTGCATAGCAGGAGTAACTGATCTCCAATGATTAGAAAACAAGTAAAACACACTTCTCTAGGTGAAGAAAGAATGTAGAAAACCCTCAGTAAACTGCGTGGATATCCATGAAATAAAGCAGAATGCATGCTATAGATTGGAAGAAAACCATCTGTATTCACTGAGATGCAGCCGTAAGGGGCAAAAAATAGTGTGAAAGCAAGTGTACATCATTTCTCACTGTGAGGAAAGAGTGAAGAAACTTTTCTACAAGGAGGGAAAAGTCCCGTGTAAAGAGTGGAAAACACACTCTACCCGGACAAAGAAATCACTGAGAATCACCCAAAGCGGCAATAAACTCGAGGAAATACTTGGCAAAGAATTGTCAAACATTTATGAAGGCGAGCAAGTGGTAAAGAAAAATGTTTGCACAACGAGTGGAAATGCCTCAAATAGGACTAAAGCACACTATAGCACAGAGTTAAAACGCACCAGTAATTCATTGGAAAGCAGCAGTAACTGATACCAGTGGTTAGGAAACAAGTAAAACTCACGTCTCTATGTGAGGAAAGAATGTAAGAAGGACTCGGTAAAAAAGACGTGCTATGCATGAAATGGTGCAGTAAGCAAAAAAAAAAACTGTGTTGGGACCATTGTGAATGCTCTACAAGACAGCAGGAAACAATACAAAAGAGTTGCAAAACAAGTGTATATCCTTTCTCACTGTGAGCAAAGGGGGAAGAAAGGTTTCTGTACAGTGCGGGAGAATCCCTTGAGGACGGCTGTCCCGCCAGCAGAGTCGAGTCAAAAGCACTAGGAATTCGCTGAAAACCAGCCCTAACACCAACAGGAACACAAGTGCGAGTCATTTTGCAAAGTGAAGAGGGAGTCTGCAAAGGTGGTTGTACATTGGGGTGATATGAAGGAAAGTGAGCAGGAAGCAGAGTAGAGCAGTGTTAGCAACCTCTGGGTACTCATTGAAAAGTAGCCATGAGCTATATAAAAGAGTTGGAAAACAAGAGTAAATAATTTCCCATTGTGAGCACGGGGGGAAGAAAGAAGTTGGTGCAATGCGAGAAAATCCCGAGAAAAGGGCAGAAAGCGCGCTCTGCCCCAATCTAAGAAACCACTCACTAGTTACGAAAGGCTGCATTCAACTGTAGGAAATACTTGGAAAAGAAGTGGAAAGCTTTTCTCAATGTGAGGCAATGTTGAGGAAGTGTTTGCACAGTGTGTGGACACATCCCTCAGTCAGTAGAGCAGGAAGCACACTACCGCACAGTTTTAAACACCACCAGTAATTCATAGGAAAGCAGCCATAACCCATCCTCAATGGCTAGAAAACAAGAAAAACTCACCGCTACATGGGAAAAGAATGTAGAAAGGAGTTGGTAAAGGCAAGGATATCCATGAGATAGAGCAGTTAGCATACTATAAGCAACTTCAAAAGCACTCTGACTTCACTGAAACGCAGCTGGAAACGACACTAAATCGTTGGACGACAAGTGGACATCTTTCCTCACTGTATTTGCACAGTGCGCTAGAATCATGGAAAGACGGCTGTGAACGCATGAGAACACTGTTAGAAGCCCTATGGATTCCCTGAAAATCAGCAGTGACATACACCTAAAAGTGAGAAGGCCAGTGCAAGTCACGTAGGAGTGTGAGCAAAGAGTCTCAAAAGGTGTTTATACAAGGTGGTTGAACCAAAGAAAAAGAGCAACATGTATACCATGGCAGAGCGTTGGATATCAATGAGAGTTCACTGAAAGCAGCAGTAAATGAAAAGAACGTTAGAAGACAATTGGAAAGCATGTGAAATGTGAGGAAAGAGTGAAGAACAGTGTTTGAGCTCAAGGAGATTTCAGTGCTGAAGACCAATACTTACGTTCAAGAACACTTTTGAAAGCACTTTGAAATCCCTGGACAGCAGCTCTAATCACTACAATACGGACAGAAGGCCGGTGCAAATCACTCATGAACATGAGGAAACACTGTACAAAGGGGTTGGACAATGGGGCGCAGTTTTGTGCTGAAGAGCAGAAGCCCACCAGAGCACAGTGTTACACACCAGTAGTAACCGAGGGAAAATCAGCAGCAGTTATTGATAAAAAACTGACGGTACGGCAAGCAAAAATCACATCGCTCTGGGAGGAAAAGAAGTGGAAATGCAACAGTAAACTCTGCCAGGCGTTGGAAGATAGGTGTAAATCATGTGTCAATGTGAGCACGGAGGGAAGAAAGAAGTTGGCCCAATGCAGGAAAATCCTGGTTAAAGACCAGAAAGCACACTGTGCTGCAGTCCAAGAAATCACTGAGAATCACGCAAAGCAGCAGTACACGGTAGGAAATAGTTGGAAAAGAATTGTCAATCGTTTCTCAATATGACGACAGTGTCCAGTGGAAATCTTTTACATAAAGCAGGCACCACAGGATAGCACAGTCATAAATCCAGCAGTATTTCATTGCATAGCAGGAGTAACTGATCTCCAATGATTAGAAAACAAGTAAAACACACTTCTCTAGGTGAAGAAAGAATGTAGAAAACCCTCAGTAAACTGCGTGGATATCCATGAAATAAAGCAGAATGCATGCATGCTATAGATTGGAAGAAAACCATCTGTATTCACTGAGATGCAGCCGTAAGGGGCAAAAAAATAGTGTGAAAGCAAGTGTACATCATTTCTCACTGTGAGGAAAGAGTGAAGAAAACTTTTCTACAAGGAGGGAAAAGTCCCGTGTAAAGAGTGGAAAACACACTCTACCCGGACAAAGAAATCACTGAGAATCACCCAAAGCGGCAATAAACTCGAGGAAATACTTGGCAAAGAATTGTCAAACATTTATGAAGGCGAGCAAGTGGTAAAGAAAAATGTTTGCACAACGAGTGGAAATGCCTCAAATAGGACTAAAGCACACTATAGCACAGAGTTAAAACGCACCAGTAATTCATTGGAAAGCAGCAGTAACTGATACCAGTGGTTAGGAAACAAGTAAAACTCACGTCTCTATGTGAGGAAAGAATGTAAGAAGGACTCGGTAAAAAGACGTGCTATGCATGAAATGGTGCAGTAAGCAAAAAAATAACTGTGTTGGGACCATTGTGAATGCTCTACAAGACAGCAGGAAACAATACAAAAGAGTTGCAAAACAAGTGTATATCCTTTCTCACTGTGAGCAAAGGGGGAAGAAAGGTTTCTGTACAGTGCGGGAGAATCCCTTGAGGACGGCTGTCCCGCCAGCAGAGTCGAGTCAAAAGCACTAGGAATTCGCTGAAAACCAGCCCTAACACCAACAGGAACACAAGTGCGAGTCATTTTGCAAAGTGAAGAGGGAGTCTGCAAAGGTGGTTGTACATTGGGGTGATATGAAGAAAAGTGAGCAGGAAGCAGAGTAGAGCAGTGTTAGCAACCTCTGGGTACTCATTGAAAAGTAGCCATGAGCTATATAAAAGAGTTGGAAAACAAGAGTAAATAATTTCCCATTGTGAGCACGGGGGGAAGAAAGAAGTTGGTGCAATGCGAGAAAATCCCGAGAAAAGGGCAGAAAGCGCGCTCTGCCCCAATCTAAGAAACCACTCACTAGTTACGAAAGGCTGCATTCAACTGTAGGAAATACTTGGAAAAGAAGTGGAAAGCTTTTCTCAATGTGAGGCAATGTTGAGGAAGTGTTTGCACAGTGTGTGGACATCCCTTCAGTAGAGCAGGAAGCACACTACCGCACAGTTTTAAACACCACCAGTAATTCATAGGAAAGCAGCCATAACCCATCCTCAATGGCTAGAAAACAAGAAAAAACTCACCGCTACATGGGAAAAGAATGTAGAAAGGAGTTGGTAAAGGCAAGGATATCCATGAGATAGAGCAGTTAGCATACTATAAGCAACTTCAAAAGCACTCTGACTTCACTGAAACGCAGCTGGAAACGACACTAAATCGTTGGACGACAAGTGGACATCTTTCCTCACTGTATTTGCACAGTGCGCTAGAATCATGGAAAGACGGCTGTGAACGCATGAGAACACTGTTAGAAGCCCTATGGATTCCCTGAAAATCAGCAGTGACATACACCTAAAAGTGAGAAGGCCAGTGCAAGTCACGTAGGAGTGTGAGCAAAGAGTCTCAAAAGGTGTTTATACAAGGTGGTTGAACCAAAGAAAAAGAGCAACATGTATACCATGGCAGAGCGTTGGATATCAATGAGAGTTCACTGAAAGCAGCAGTAAATGAAAAGAACGTTAGAAGACAATTGGAAAGCATGTGAAATGTGAGGAAAGAGTGAAGAACAGTGTTTGAGCTCAAGGAGATTTCAGTGCTGAAGACCAATACTTACGTTCAAGAACACTTTTGAAAGCACTTTGAAATCCCTGGACAGCAGCTCTAATCACTACAATACGGACAGAAGGCCGGTGCAAATCACTCATGAACATGAGGAAACACTGTACAAAGGGGTTGGACAATGGGGCGCAGTTTTGTGCTGAAGAGCAGAAGCCCACCAGAGCACAGTGTTACACACCAGTAGTAACCGAGGGAAAATCAGCAGTTATTGATAAAAAACTGACGGTACGGCAAGCAAAAATCACATCGCTCTGGGAGGAAAAGAAGTGGAAATGCAACAGTAAACTCTGCCAGGCGTTGGAAGATAGGTGTAAATCATGTGTCAATGTGAGCACGGAGGGAAGAAAGAAGTTGGCCCAATGCAGGAAAATCCTGGTTAAAGACCAGAAAGCACACTGTGCTGCAGTCCAAGAAATCACTGAGAATCACGCAAAGCAGCAGTACACGGTAGGAAATAGTTGGAAAAGAATTGTCAATCGTTTCTCAATATGACGACAGTGTCCAGTGGAAATCTTTTACATAAAGCAGGCACCACAGGATAGCACAGTCATAAATCCAGCAGTATTTCATTGCATAGCAGGAGTAACTGATCTCCAATGATTAGAAAACAAGTAAAACACACTTCTCTAGGTGAAGAAAGAATGTAGAAAACCCTCAGTAAACTGCGTGGATATCCATGAAATAAAGCAGAATGCATGCTATAGATTGGAAGAAAACCATCTGTATTCACTGAGATGCAGCCGTAAGGGGCAAAAAATAGTGTGAAAGCAAGTGTACATCATTTCTCACTGTGAGGAAAGAGTGAAGAAACTTTTCTACAAGGAGGGAAAAGTCCCGTGTAAAGAGTGGAAAACACACTCTACCCGGACAAAGAAATCACTGAGAATCACCCAAAGCGGCAATAAACTCGAGGAAATACTTGGCAAAGAATTGTCAAACATTTATGAAGGCGAGCAAGTGGTAAAGAAAAATGTTTGCACAACGAGTGGAAATGCCTCAAATAGGACTAAAGCACACTATAGCACAGAGTTAAAACGCACCAGTAATTCATTGGAAAGCAGCAGTAACTGATACCAGTGGTTAGGAAACAAGTAAAACTCACGTCTCTATGTGAGGAAAGAATGTAAGAAGGACTCGGTAAAAAGACGTGCTATGCATGAAATGGTGCAGTAAGCAAAAAAATAACTGTGTTGGGACCATTGTGAATGCTCTACAAGACAGCAGGAAACAATACAAAAGAGTTGCAAAACAAGTGTATATCCTTTCTCACTGTGAGCAAAGGGGGAAGAAAGGTTTCTGTACAGTGCGGGAGAATCCCTTGAGGACGGCTGTCCCGCCAGCAGAGTCGAGTCAAAAGCACTAGGAATTCGCTGAAAACCAGCCCTAACACCAACAGGAACACAAGTGCGAGTCATTTTGCAAAGTGAAGAGGGAGTCTGCAAAGGTGGTTGTACATTGGGGTGATATGAAGGAAAGTGAGCAGGAAGCAGAGTAGAGCAGTGTTAGCAACCTCTGGGTACTCATTGAAAAGTAGCCATGAGCTATATAAAAGAGTTGGAAAACAAGAGTAAATAATTTCCCATTGTGAGCACGGGGGGAAGAAAGAAGTTGGTGCAATGCGAGAAAATCCCGAGAAAAGGGCAGAAAGCGCGCTCTGCCCCAATCTAAGAAACCACTCACTAGTTACGAAAGGCTGCATTCAACTGTAGGAAATACTTGGAAAAGAAGTGGAAAGCTTTTCTCAATGTGAGGCAATGTTGAGGAAGTGTTTGCACAGTGTGTGGACATCCCTTCAGTAGAGCAGGAAGCACACTACCGCACAGTTTTTTTAAACACCACCAGTAATTCATAGGAAAGCAGCCATAACCCATCCTCAATGGCTAGAAAACAAGAAAAACTCACCGCTACATGGGAAAAGAATGTAGAAAGGAGTTGGTAAAGGCAAGGATATCCATGAGATAGAGCAGTTAGCATACTATAAGCAACTTCAAAAGCACTCTGACTTCACTGAAACGCAGCTGGAAACGACACTAAATCGTTGGACGACAAGTGGACATCTTTCCTCACTGTATTTGCACAGTGCGCTAGAATCATGGAAAGACGGCTGTGAACGCATGAGAACACTGTTAGAAGCCCTATGGATTCCCTGAAAATCAGCAGTGACATACACCTAAAAGTGAGAAGGCCAGTGCAAGTCACGTAGGAGTGTGAGCAAAGAGTCTCAAAAGGTGTTTATACAAGGTGGTTGAACCAAAGAAAAAGAGCAACATGTATACCATGGCAGAGCGTTGGATATCAATGAGAGTTCACTGAAAGCAGCAGTAAATGAAAAGAACGTTAGAAGACAATTGGAAAGCATGTGAAATGTGAGGAAAGAGTGAAGAACAGTGTTTGAGCTCAAGGAGATTTCAGTGCTGAAGACCAATACTTACGTTCAAGAACACTTTTGAAAGCACTTTGAAATCCCTGGACAGCAGCTCTAATCACTACAATACGGACAGAAGGCCGGTGCAAATCACTCATGAACATGAGGAAACACTGTACAAAGGGGTTGGACAATGGGGCGCAGTTTTGTGCTGAAGAGCAGAAGCCCACCAGAGCACAGTGTTACACACCAGTAGTAACCGAGGGAAAATCAGCAGTTATTGATAAAAAAACTGACGGTACGGCAAGCAAAAATCACATCGCTCTGGGAGGAAAAGAAGTGGAAATGCAACAGTAAACTCTGCCAGGCGTTGGAAGATAGGTGTAAATCATGTGTCAAATGTGAGCACGGAGGGAAGAAAGAAGTTGGCCCAATGCAGGAAAATCCTGGTTAAAGACCAGAAAGCACACTGTGCTGCAGTCCAAGAAATCACTGAGAATCACGCAAAGCAGCAGTACACGGTAGGAAATAGTTGGAAAAGAATTGTCAATCGTTTCTCAATATGACGACAGTGTCCAGTGGAAATCTTTTACATAAAGCAGGCACCACAGGATAGCACAGTCATAAATCCAGCAGTATTTCATTGCATAGCAGGAGTAACTGATCTCCAATGATTAGAAAACAAGTAAAACACACTTCTCTAGGTGAAGAAAGAATGTAGAAAACCCTCAGTAAACTGCGTGGATATCCATGAAATAAAGCAGAATGCATGCTATAGATTGGAAGAAAACCATCTGTATTCACTGAGATGCAGCCGTAAGGGGCAAAAAATAGTGTGAAAGCAAGTGTACATCATTTCTCACTGTGAGGAAAGAGTGAAGAAACTTTTTCTACAAGGAGGGAAAAAGTCCCGTGTAAAGAGTGGAAAAACACACTCTACCCGGACAAAGAAATCACTGAGAATCACCCAAAGCGGCAATAAACTCGAGGAAATACTTGGCAAAGAATTGTCAAACATTTATGAAGGCGAGCAAGTGGTAAAGAAAAATGTTTGCACAACGAGTGGAAATGCCTCAAATAGGACTAAAGCACACTATAGCACAGAGTTAAAACGCACCAGTAATTCATTGGAAAGCAGCAGTAACTGATACCAGTGGTTAGGAAACAAGTAAAACTCACGTCTCTATGTGAGGAAAGAATGTAAGAAGGACTCGGTAAAAAAAGACGTGCTATGCATGAAATGGTGCAGTAAGCAAAAAAATAACTGTGTTGGGACCATTGTGAATGCTCTACAAGACAGCAGGAAACAATACAAAAGAGTTGCAAAACAAGTGTATATCCTTTCTCACTGTGAGCAAAGGGGGAAGAAAGGTTTCTGTACAGTGCGGGAGAATCCCTTGAGGACGGCTGTCCCGCCAGCAGAGTCGAGTCAAAAGCACTAGGAATTCGCTGAAAACCAGCCCTAACACCAACAGGAACACAAGTGCGAGTCATTTTGCAAAGTGAAGAGGGAGTCTGCAAAGGTGGTTGTACATTGGGGTGATATGAAGGAAAGTGAGCAGGAAGCAGAGTAGAGCAGTGTTAGCAACCTCTGGGTACTCATTGAAAAGTAGCCATGAGCTATATAAAAGAGTTGGAAAACAAGAGTAAATAATTTCCCATTGTGAGCACGGGGGGAAGAAAGAAGTTGGTGCAATGCGAGAAAATCCCGAGAAAAGGGCAGAAAGCGCGCTCTGCCCCAATCTAAGAAACCACTCACTAGTTACGAAAGGCTGCATTCAACTGTAGGAAATACTTGGAAAAGAAGTGGAAAGCTTTTCTCAATGTGAGGCAATGTTGAGGAAGTGTTTGCACAGTGTGTGGACATCCCTTCAGTAGAGCAGGAAGCACACTACCGCACAGTTTTTTAAACACCACCAGTAATTCATAGGAAAGCAGCCATAACCCATCCTCAATGGCTAGAAAACAAAGAAAAACTCACCGCTACATGGGAAAAGAATGTAGAAAGGAGTTGGTAAAGGCAAGGATATCCATGAGATAGAGCAGTTAGCATACTATAAGCAACTTCAAAAGCACTCTGACTTCACTGAAACGCAGCTGGAAACGACACTAAATCGTTGGACGACAAGTGGACATCTTTCCTCACTGTATTTGCACAGTGCGCTAGAATCATGGAAAGACGGCTGTGAACGCATGAGAACACTGTTAGAAGCCCTATGGATTCCCTGAAAATCAGCAGTGACATACACCTAAAAGTGAGAAGGCCAGTGCAAGTCACGTAGGAGTGTGAGCAAAGAGTCTCAAAAGGTGTTTATACAAGGTGGTTGAACCAAAGAAAAAGAGCAACATGTATACCATGGCAGAGCGTTGGATATCAATGAGAGTTCACTGAAAGCAGCAGTAAAATGAAAAGAACGTTAGAAGACAATTGGAAAGCATGTGAAATGTGAGGAAAGAGTGAAGAACAGTGTTTGAGCTCAAGGAGATTTCAGTGCTGAAGACCAATACTTACGTTCAAGAACACTTTTGAAAGCACTTTGAAATCCCTGGACAGCAGCTCTAATCACTACAATACGGACAGAAGGCCGGTGCAAATCACTCATGAACATGAGGAAACACTGTACAAAGGGGTTGGACAATGGGGCGCAGTTTTGTGCTGAAGAGCAGAAGCCCACCAGAGCACAGTGTTACACACCAGTAGTAACCGAGGGAAAATCAGCAGTTATTGATAAAAAACTGACGGTACGGCAAGCAAAAAAATCACATCGCTCTGGGAGGAAAAGAAGTGGAAATGCAACAGTAAACTCTGCCAGGCGTTGGAAGATAGGTGTAAATCATGTGTCAATGTGAGCACGGAGGGAAGAAAGAAGTTGGCCCAATGCAGGAAAATCCTGGTTAAAGACCAGAAAGCACACTGTGCTGCAGTCCAAGAAATCACTGAGAATCACGCAAAGCAGCAGTACACGGTAGGAAATAGTTGGAAAAGAATTGTCAATCGTTTCTCAATATGACGACAGTGTCCAGTGGAAATCTTTTACATAAAGCAGGCACCACAGGATAGCACAGTCATAAATCCAGCAGTATTTCATTGCATAGCAGGAGTAACTGATCTCCAATGATTAGAAAACAAGTAAAACACACTTCTCTAGGTGAAGAAAGAATGTAGAAAACCCTCAGTAAACTGCGTGGATATCCATGAAATAAAGCAGAATGCATGCTATAGATTGGAAGAAAACCATCTGTATTCACTGAGATGCAGCCGTAAGGGGCAAAAAATAGTGTGAAAGCAAGTGTACATCATTTTCTCACTGTGAGGAAAGAGTGAAGAAACTTTTCTACAAGGAGGGAAAAGTCCCGTGTAAAGAGTGGAAAACACACTCTACCCGGACAAAGAAATCACTGAGAATCACCCAAAGCGGCAATAAACTCGAGGAAATACTTGGCAAAGAATTGTCAAACATTTATGAAGGCGAGCAAGTGGTAAAGAAAAATGTTTGCACAACGAGTGGAAATGCCTCAAATAGGACTAAAGCACACTATAGCACAGAGTTAAAAACGCACCAGTAATTCATTGGAAAGCAGCAGTAACTGATACCAGTGGTTAGGAAACAAGTAAAACTCACGTCTCTATGTGAGGAAAGAATGTAAGAAGGACTCGGTAAAAAGACGTGCTATGCATGAAATGGTGCAGTAAGCAAAAAAATAACTGTGTTGGGACCATTGTGAATGCTCTACAAGACAGCAGGAAACAATACAAAAGAGTTGCAAAACAAGTGTATATCCTTTCTCACTGTGAGCAAAGGGGGAAGAAAGGTTTCTGTACAGTGCGGGAGAATCCCTTGAGGACGGCTGTCCCGCCAGCAGAGTCGAGTCAAAAGCACTAGGAATTCGCTGAAAACCAGCCCTAACACCAACAGGAACACAAGTGCGAGTCATTTTGCAAAGTGAAGAGGGAGTCTGCAAAGGTGGTTGTACATTGGGGTGATATGAAGGAAAGTGAGCAGGAAGCAGAGTAGAGCAGTGTTAGCAACCTCTGGGTACTCATTGAAAAGTAGCCATGAGCTATATAAAAGAGTTGGAAAACAAGAGTAAATAATTTCCCATTGTGAGCACGGGGGGAAGAAAGAAGTTGGTGCAATGCGAGAAAATCCCGAGAAAAGGGCAGAAAGCGCGCTCTGCCCCAATCTAAGAAACCACTCACTAGTTACGAAAGGCTGCATTCAACTGTAGGAAATACTTGGAAAAGAAGTGGAAAGCTTTTCTCAATGTGAGGCAATGTTGAGGAAGTGTTTGCACAGTGTGTGGACATCCCTTCAGTAGAGCAGGAAGCACACTACCGCACAGTTTTAAACACCACCAGTAATTCATAGGAAAGCAGCCATAACCCATCCTCAATGGCTAGAAAACAAGAAAAACTCACCGCTACATGGGAAAAGAATGTAGAAAGGAGTTGGTAAAGGCAAGGATATCCATGAGATAGAGCAGTTAGCATACTATAAGCAACTTCAAAAGCACTCTGACTTCACTGAAACGCAGCTGGAAACGACACTAAATCGTTGGACGACAAGTGGACATCTTTCCTCACTGTATTTGCACAGTGCGCTAGAATCATGGAAAGACGGCTGTGAACGCATGAGAACACTGTTAGAAGCCCTATGGATTCCCTGAAAATCAGCAGTGACATACACCTAAAAGTGAGAAGGCCAGTGCAAGTCACGTAGGAGTGTGAGCAAAGAGTCTCAAAAGGTGTTTATACAAGGTGGTTGAACCAAAGAAAAAGAGCAACATGTATACCATGGCAGAGCGTTGGATATCAATGAGAGTTCACTGAAAGCAGCAGTAAATGAAAAGAACGTTAGAAGACAATTGGAAAGCATGTGAAATGTGAGGAAAGAGTGAAGAACAGTGTTTGAGCTCAAGGAGATTTCAGTGCTGAAGACCAATACTTACGTTCAAGAACACTTTTGAAAGCACTTTGAAATCCCTGGACAGCAGCTCTAATCACTACAATACGGACAGAAGGCCGGTGCAAATCACTCATGAACATGAGGAAACACTGTACAAAGGGGTTGGACAATGGGGCGCAGTTTTGTGCTGAAGAGCAGAAGCCCACCAGAGCACAGTGTTACACACCAGTAGTAACCGAGGGAAAATCAGCAGTTATTGATAAAAAAAACTGACGGTACGGCAAGCAAAAATCACATCGCTCTGGGAGGAAAAGAAGTGGAAATGCAACAGTAAACTCTGCCAGGCGTTGGAAGATAGGTGTAAATCATGTGTCAATGTGAGCACGGAGGGAAGAAAGAAGTTGGCCCAATGCAGGAAAATCCTGGTTAAAGACCAGAAAGCACACTGTGCTGCAGTCCAAGAAATCACTGAGAATCACGCAAAGCAGCAGTACACGGTAGGAAATAGTTGGAAAAGAATTGTCAATCGTTTCTCAATATGACGACAGTGTCCAGTGGAAATCTTTTACATAAAGCAGGCACCACAGGATAGCACAGTCATAAATCCAGCAGTATTTCATTGCATAGCAGGAGTAACTGATCTCCAATGATTAGAAAACAAGTAAAACACACTTCTCTAGGTGAAGAAAGAATGTAGAAAACCCTCAGTAAACTGCGTGGATATCCATGAAATAAAGCAGAATGCATGCTATAGATTGGAAGAAAACCATCTGTATTCACTGAGATGCAGCCGTAAGGGGCAAAAAATAGTGTGAAAGCAAGTGTACATCATTTCTCACTGTGAGGAAAGAGTGAAGAAACTTTTCTACAAGGAGGGAAAAGTCCCGTGTAAAGAGTGGAAAACACACTCTACTACCCGGACAAAGAAATCACTGAGAATCACCCAAAGCGGCAATAAACTCGAGGAAATACTTGGCAAAGAATTGTCAAACATTTATGAAGGCGAGCAAGTGGTAAAGAAAAATGTTTGCACAACGAGTGGAAATGCCTCAAATAGGACTAAAGCACACTATAGCACAGAGTTAAAACGCACCAGTAATTCATTGGAAAGCAGCAGTAACTGATACCAGTGGTTAGGAAACAAGTAAAACTCACGTCTCTATGTGAGGAAAGAATGTAAGAAGGACTCGGTAAAAAGACGTGCTATGCATGAAATGGTGCAGTAAGCAAAAAAAATAACTGTGTTGGGACCATTGTGAATGCTCTACAAGACAGCAGGAAACAATACAAAAGAGTTGCAAAACAAGTGTATATCCTTTCTCACTGTGAGCAAAGGGGGAAGAAAGGTTTCTGTACAGTGCGGGAGAATCCCTTGAGGACGGCTGTCCCGCCAGCAGAGTCGAGTCAAAAGCACTAGGAATTCGCTGAAAACCAGCCCTAACACCAACAGGAACACAAGTGCGAGTCATTTTGCAAAGTGAAGAGGGAGTCTGCAAAGGTGGTTGTACATTGGGGTGATATGAAGGAAAGTGAGCAGGAAGCAGAGTAGAGCAGTGTTAGCAACCTCTGGGTACTCATTGAAAAGTAGCCATGAGCTATATAAAAGAGTTGGAAAACAAGAGTAAATAATTTCCCATTGTGAGCACGGGGGGAAGAAAGAAGTTGGTGCAATGCGAGAAAATCCCGAGAAAAGGGCAGAAAGCGCGCTCTGCCCCAATCTAAGAAACCACTCACTAGTTACGAAAGGCTGCATTCAACTGTAGGAAATACTTGGAAAAGAAGTGGAAAGCTTTTCTCAATGTGAGGGCAATGTTGAGGAAGTGTTTGCACAGTGTGTGGACATCCCTTCAGTAGAGCAGGAAGCACACTACCGCACAGTTTTAAACACCACCAGTAATTCATAGGAAAGCAGCCATAACCCATCCTCAATGGCTAGAAAACAAGAAAAACTCACCGCTACATGGGAAAAGAATGTAGAAAGGAGTTGGTAAAGGCAAGGATATCCATGAGATAGAGCAGTTAGCATACTATAAGCAACTTCAAAAGCACTCTGACTTCACTGAAACGCAGCTGGAAACGACACTAAATCGTTGGACGACAAGTGGACATCTTTCCTCACTGTATTTGCACAGTGCGCTAGAATCATGGAAAGACGGCTGTGAACGCATGAGAACACTGTTAGAAGCCCTATGGATTCCCTGAAAATCAGCAGTGACATACACCTAAAAGTGAGAAGGCCAGTGCAAGTCACGTAGGAGTGTGAGCAAAGAGTCTCAAAAGGTGTTTATACAAGGTGGTTGAACCAAAGAAAAAGAGCAACATGTATACCATGGCAGAGCGTTGGATATCAATGAGAGTTCACTGAAAGCAGCAGTAAATGAAAAGAACGTTAGAAGACAATTGGAAAGCATGTGAAATGTGAGGAAAGAGTGAAGAACAGTGTTTGAGCTCAAGGAGATTTCAGTGCTGAAGACCAATACTTACGTTCAAGAACACTTTTGAAAGCACTTTGAAATCCCTGGACAGCAGCTCTAATCACTACAATACGGACAGAAGGCCGGTGCAAATCACTCATGAACATGAGGAAACACTGTACAAAGGGGTTGGACAATGGGGCGCAGTTTTGTGCTGAAGAGCAGAAGCCCACCAGAGCACAGTGTTACACACCAGTAGTAACCGAGGGAAAATCAGCAGTTATTGATAAAAAACTGACGGTACGGCAAGCAAAAATCACATCGCTCTGGGAGGAAAAGAAGTGGAAATGCAACAGTAAACTCTGCCAGGCGTTGGAAGATAGGTGTAAATCATGTGTCAATGTGAGCACGGAGGGAAGAAAGAAGTTGGCCCAATGCAGGAAAATCCTGGTTAAAGACCAGAAAGCACACTGTGCTGCAGTCCAAGAAATCACTGAGAATCACGCAAAGCAGCAGTACACGGTAGGAAATAGTTGGAAAAGAATTGTCAATCGTTTCTCAATATGACGACAGTGTCCAGTGGAAATCTTTTACATAAAGCAGGCACCACAGGATAGCACAGTCATAAATCCAGCAGTATTTCATTGCATAGCAGGAGTAACTGATCTCCAATGATTAGAAAACAAGTAAAACACACTTCTCTAGGTGAAGAAAGAATGTAGAAAAAACCCTCAGTAAACTGCGTGGATATCCATGAAATAAAGCAGAATGCATGCTATAGATTGGAAGAAAACCATCTGTATTCACTGAGATGCAGCCGTAAGGGGCAAAAAATAGTGTGAAAGCAAGTGTACATCATTTCTCACTGTGAGGAAAGAGTGAAGAAACTTTTCTACAAGGAGGGAAAAGTCCCGTGTAAAGAGTGGAAAACACACTCTACCCGGACAAAGAAATCACTGAGAATCACCCAAAGCGGCAATAAACTCGAGGAAATACTTGGCAAAGAATTGTCAAACATTTATGAAGGCGAGCAAGTGGTAAAGAAAAATGTTTGCACAACGAGTGGAAATGCCTCAAAATAGGACTAAAGCACACTATAGCACAGAGTTAAAACGCACCAGTAATTCATTGGAAAGCAGCAGTAACTGATACCAGTGGTTAGGAAACAAGTAAAACTCACGTCTCTATGTGAGGAAAGAATGTAAGAAGGACTCGGTAAAAAGACGTGCTATGCATGAAATGGTGCAGTAAGCAAAAAAATAACTGTGTTGGGACCATTGTGAATGCTCTACAAGACAGCAGGAAACAATACAAAAGAGTTGCAAAACAAGTGTATATCCTTTCTCACTGTGAGCAAAGGGGGAAGAAAGGTTTCTGTACAGTGCGGGAGAATCCCTTGAGGACGGCTGTCCCGCCAGCAGAGTCGAGTCAAAAGCACTAGGAATTCGCTGAAAACCAGCCCTAACACCAACAGGAACACAAGTGCGAGTCATTTTGCAAAGTGAAGAGGGAGTCTGCAAAGGTGGTTGTACATTGGGGTGATATGAAGGAAAGTGAGCAGGAAGCAGAGTAGAGCAGTGTTAGCAACCTCTGGGTACTCATTGAAAAGTAGCCATGAGCTATATAAAAGAGTTGGAAAACAAGAGTAAATAATTTCCCATTGTGAGCACGGGGGGAAGAAAGAAGTTGGTGCAATGCGAGAAAATCCCGAGAAAAGGGCAGAAAGCGCGCTCTGCCCCAATCTAAGAAACCACTCACTAGTTACGAAAGGCTGCATTCAACTGTAGGAAATACTTGGAAAAGAAGTGGAAAGCTTTTCTCAATGTGAGGCAATGTTGAGGAAGTGTTTGCACAGTGTGTGGACATCCCTTCAGTAGAGCAGGAAGCACACTACCGCACAGTTTTAAACACCACCAGTAATTCATAGGAAAGCAGCCATAACCCATCCTCAATGGCTAGAAAACAAGAAAAACTCACCGCTACATGGGAAAAGAATGTAGAAAGGAGTTGGTAAAGGCAAGGATATCCATGAGATAGAGCAGTTAGCATACTATAAGCAACTTCAAAAGCACTCTCTGACTTCACTGAAACGCAGCTGGAAACGACACTAAATCGTTGGACGACAAGTGGACATCTTTCCTCACTGTATTTGCACAGTGCGCTAGAATCATGGAAAGACGGCTGTGAACGCATGAGAACACTGTTAGAAGCCCTATGGATTCCCTGAAAATCAGCAGTGACATACACCTAAAAGTGAGAAGGCCAGTGCAAGTCACGTAGGAGTGTGAGCAAAGAGTCTCAAAAGGTGTTTATACAAGGTGGTTGAACCAAAGAAAAAGAGCAACATGTATACCATGGCAGAGCGTTGGATATCAATGAGAGTTCACTGAAAGCAGCAGTAAATGAAAAGAACGTTAGAAGACAATTGGAAAGCATGTGAAATGTGAGGAAAGAGTGAAGAACAGTGTTTGAGCTCAAGGAGATTTCAGTGCTGAAGACCAATACTTACGTTCAAGAACACTTTTGAAAGCACTTTGAAATCCCTGGACAGCAGCTCTAATCACTACAATACGGGACAGAAGGCCGGTGCAAATCACTCATGAACATGAGGAAACACTGTACAAAGGGGTTGGACAATGGGGCGCAGTTTTGTGCTGAAGAGCAGAAGCCCACCAGAGCACAGTGTTACACACCAGTAGTAACCGAGGGAAAATCAGCAGTTATTGATAAAAAACTGACGGTACGGCAAGCAAAAATCACATCGCTCTGGGAGGAAAAGAAGTGGAAATGCAACAGTAAACTCTGCCAGGCGTTGGAAGATAGGTGTAAATCATGTGTCAATGTGAGCACGGAGGGAAGAAAGAAGTTGGCCCAATGCAGGAAAATCCTGGTTAAAGACCAGAAAGCACACTGTGCTGCAGTCCAAGAAATCACTGAGAATCACGCAAAGCAGCAGTACACGGTAGGAAATAGTTGGAAAAGAATTGTCAATCGTTTCTCAATATGACGACAGTGTCCAGTGGAAATCTTTTACATAAAGCAGGCACCACAGGATAGCACAGTCATAAATCCAGCAGTATTTCATTGCATAGCAGGAGTAACTGATCTCCAATGATTAGAAAACAAGTAAAACACACTTCTCTAGGTGAAGAAAGAATGTAGAAAAAACCCTCAGTAAACTGCGTGGATATCCATGAAATAAAGCAGAATGCATGCTATAGATTGGAAGAAAACCATCTGTATTCACTGAGATGCAGCCGTAAGGGGCAAAAAATAGTGTGAAAGCAAGTGTACATCATTTCTCACTGTGAGGAAAGAGTGAAGAAACTTTTCTACAAGGAGGGAAAAGTCCCGTGTAAAGAGTGGAAAACACACTCTACCCGGACAAAGAAATCACTGAGAATCACCCAAAGCGGCAATAAACTCGAGGAAATACTTGGCAAAGAATTGTCAAACATTTATGAAGGCGAGCAAGTGGTAAAGAAAAATGTTTGCACAACGAGTGGAAATGCCTCAAATAGGACTAAAGCACACTATAGCACAGAGTTAAAACGCACCAGTAATTCATTGGGAAAGCAGCAGTAACTGATACCAGTGGTTAGGAAACAAGTAAAACTCACGTCTCTATGTGAGGAAAGAATGTAAGAAGGACTCGGTAAAAAGACGTGCTATGCATGAAATGGTGCAGTAAGCAAAAAAAAATAACTGTGTTGGGACCATTGTGAATGCTCTACAAGACAGCAGGAAACAATACAAAAGAGTTGCAAAACAAGTGTATATCCTTTCTCACTGTGAGCAAAGGGGGAAGAAAGGTTTCTGTACAGTGCGGGAGAATCCCTTGAGGACGGCTGTCCCGCCAGCAGAGTCGAGTCAAAAGCACTAGGAATTCGCTGAAAACCAGCCCTAACACCAACAGGAACACAAGTGCGAGTCATTTTGCAAAGTGAAGAGGGAGTCTGCAAAGGTGGTTGTACATTGGGGTGATATGAAGGAAAGTGAGCAGGAAGCAGAGTAGAGCAGTGTTAGCAACCTCTGGGTACTCATTGAAAAGTAGCCATGAGCTATATAAAAGAGTTTGGAAAACAAGAGTAAATAATTTCCCATTGTGAGCACGGGGGGAAGAAAGAAGTTGGTGCAATGCGAGAAAAAATCCCCCGAGAAAAGGGCAGAAAGCGCGCTCTGCCCCAATCTAAGAAACCACTCACTAGTTACGAAAGGCTGCATTCAACTGTAGGAAATACTTGGAAAAGAAGTGGAAAGCTTTTCTCAATGTGAGGCAATGTTGAGGAAGTGTTTGCACAGTGTGTGGACATCCCTTCAGTAGAGCAGGAAGCACACTACCGCACAGTTTTAAACACCACCAGTAATTCATAGGAAAGCAGCCATAACCCATCCTCAATGGCTAGAAAACAAGAAAAACTCACCGCTACATGGGAAAAGAATGTAGAAAGGAGTTGGTAAAGGCAAGGATATCCATGAGATAGAGCAGTTAGCATACTATAAGCAACTTCAAAAGCACTCTGACTTCACTGAAACGCAGCTGGAAACGACACTAAATCGTTGGACGACAAGTGGACATCTTTCCTCACTGTATTTGCACAGTGCGCTAGAATCATGGAAAGACGGCTGTGAACGCATGAGAACACTGTTAGAAGCCCTATGGATTCCCTGAAAATCAGCAGTGACATACACCTAAAAGTGAGAAGGCCAGTGCAAGTCACGTAGGAGTGTGAGCAAAGAGTCTCAAAAGGTGTTTATACAAGGTGGTTGAACCAAAGAAAAAGAGCAACATGTATACCATGGCAGAGCGTTGGATATCAATGAGAGTTCACTGAAAGCAGCAGTAAATGAAAAGAACGTTAGAAGACAATTGGAAAGCATGTGAAATGTGAGGAAAGAGTGAAGAACAGTGTTTGAGCTCAAGGAGATTTCAGTGCTGAAGACCAATACTTACGTTCAAGAACACTTTTGAAAGCACTTTGAAATCCCTGGACAGCAGCTCTAATCACTACAATACGGACAGAAGGCCGGTGCAAATCACTCATGAACATGAGGAAACACTGTACAAAGGGGTTGGACAATGGGGCGCAGTTTTGTGCTGAAGAGCAGAAGCCCACCAGAGCACAGTGTTACACACCAGTAGTAACCGAGGGAAAATCAGCAGTTATTGATAAAAAACTGACGGTACGGCAAGCAAAAATCACATCGCTCTGGGAGGAAAAGAAGTGGAAATGCAACAGTAAACTCTGCCAGGCGTTGGAAGATAGGTGTAAATCATGTGTCAATGTGAGCACGGAGGGAAGAAAGAAGTTGGCCCAATGCAGGAAAATCCTGGTTAAAGACCAGAAAGCACACTGTGCTGCAGTCCAAGAAATCACTGAGAATCACGCAAAGCAGCAGTACACGGTAGGAAATAGTTGGAAAAGAATTGTCAATCGTTTCTCAATATGACGACAGTGTCCAGTGGAAATCTTTTACATAAAGCAGGCACCACAGGATAGCACAGTCATAAATCCAGCAGTATTTCATTGCATAGCAGGAGTAACTGATCTCCAATGATTAGAAAACAAGTAAACACACTTCTCTAGGTGAAGAAAGAATGTAGAAAACCCTCTCAGTAAACTGCGTGGATATCCATGAAATAAAGCAGAATGCATGCTATAGATTGGAAGAAAACCATCTGTATTCACTGAGATGCAGCCGTAAGGGGCAAAAAATAGTGTGAAAGCAAGTGTACATCATTTCTCACTGTGAGGAAAGAGTGAAGAAACTTTTCTACAAGGAGGGAAAAGTCCCGTGTAAAGAGTGGAAAACACACTCTACCCGGACAAAGAAATCACTGAGAATCACCCAAAGCGGCAATAAACTCGAGGAAATACTTGGCAAAGAATTGTCAAACATTTATGAAGGCGAGCAAGTGGTAAAGAAAAATGTTTGCACAACGAGTGGAAATGCCTCAAATAGGACTAAAGCACACTATAGCACAGAGTTAAAACGCACCAGTAATTCATTGGAAAGCAGCAGTAACTGATACCAGTGGTTAGGAAACAAGTAAAACTCACGTCTCTATGTGAGGAAAGAATGTAAGAAGGACTCGGTAAAAAGACGTGCTATGCATGAAATGGTGCAGTAAGCAAAAAAATAACTGTGTTGGGACCATTGTGAATGCTCTACAAGACAGCAGGAAACAATACAAAAGAGTTGCAAAACAAGTGTATATCCTTTCTCACTGTGAGCAAAGGGGGAAGAAAGGTTTCTGTACAGTGCGGGAGAATCCCTTGAGGACGGCTGTCCCGCCAGCAGAGTCGAGTCAAAAGCACTAGGAATTCGCTGAAAACCAGCCCTAACACCAACAGGAACACAAGTGCGAGTCATTTTGCAAAGTGAAGAGGGAGTCTGCAAAGGTGGTTGTACATTGGGGTGATATGAAGGAAAGTGAGCAGGAAGCAGAGTAGAGCAGTGTTAGCAACCTCTGGGTACTCATTGAAAAGTAGCCATGAGCTATATAAAAGAGTTGGAAAACAAGAGTAAATAATTTCCCATTGTGAGCACGGGGGGAAGAAAGAAGAAGTTGGTGCAATGCGAGAAAATCCCGAGAAAAGGGCAGAAAGCGCGCTCTGCCCCAATCTAAGAAACCACTCACTAGTTACGAAAGGCTGCATTCAACTGTAGGAAATACTTGGAAAAGAAGTGTGGAAAGCTTTTCTCAATGTGAGGCAATGTTGAGGAAGTGTTTGCACAGTGTGTGGACATCCCTTCAGTAGAGCAGGAAGCACACTACCGCACAGTTTTAAACACCACCAGTAATTCATAGGAAAGCAGCCATAACCCATCCTCAATGGCTAGAAAACAAGAAAAACTCACCGCTACATGGGAAAAGAATGTAGAAAGGAGTTGGTAAAGGCAAGGATATCCATGAGATAGAGCAGTTAGCATACTATAAGCAACTTCAAAAGCACTCTGACTTCACTGAAACGCAGCTGGAAACGACACTAAATCGTTGGACGACAAGTGGACATCTTTCCTCACTGTATTTGCACAGTGCGCTAGAATCATGGAAAGACGGCTGTGTGAACGCATGAGAACACTGTTAGAAGCCCTATGGATTCCCTGAAAATCAGCAGTGACATACACCTAAAAGTGAGAAGGCCAGTGCAAGTCACGTAGGAGTGTGAGCAAAGAGTCTCAAAAGGTGTTTATACAAGGTGGTTGAACCAAAGAAAAAGAGCAACATGTATACCATGGCAGAGCGTTGGATATCAATGAGAGTTCACTGAAAGCAGCAGTAAATGAAAAGAACGTTAGAAGACAATTGGAAAGCATGTGAAATGTGAGGAAAGAGTGAAGAACAGTGTTTGAGCTCAAGGAGATTTCAGTGCTGAAGACCAATACTTACGTTCAAGAACACTTTTGAAAAGCACTTTGAAATCCCTGGACAGCAGCTCTAATCACTACAATACGGACAGAAGGCCGGTGCAAATCACTCATGAACATGAGGAAACACTGTACAAAGGGGTTGGACAATGGGGCGCAGTTTTGTGCTGAAGAGCAGAAGCCCACCAGAGCACAGTGTTACACACCAGTAGTAACCGAGGGAAAATCAGCAGTTATTGATAAAAAACTGACGGTACGGCAAGCAAAAATCACATCGCTCTGGGAGGAAAAGAAGTGGAAATGCAACAGTAAACTCTGCCAGGCGTTGGAAGATAGGTGTAAATCATGTGTCAATGTGAGCACGGAGGGAAGAAAGAAGTTGGCCCAATGCAGGAAAATCCTGGTTAAAGACCAGAAAGCACACTGTGCTGCAGTCCAAGAAATCACTGAGAATCACGCAAAGCAGCAGTACACGGTAGGAAATAGTTGGAAAAGAATTGTCAATCGTTTCTCAATATGACGACAGTGTCCAGTGGAAATCTTTTACATAAAGCAGGCACCACAGGATAGCACAGTCATAAATCCAGCAGTATTTCATTGCATAGCAGGAGTAACTGATCTCCAATGATTAGAAAACAAGTAAAACACACTTCTCTAGGTGAAGAAAGAATGTAGAAAACCCTCAGTAAACTGCGTGGATATCCATGAAATAAAGCAGAATGCATGCTATAGATTGGAAGAAAACCATCTGTATTCACTGAGATGCAGCCGTAAGGGGCAAAAAATAGTGTGAAAGCAAGTGTACATCATTTCTCACTGTGAGGAAAGAGTGAAGAAACTTTTCTACAAGGAGGGAAAAGTCCCGTGTAAAGAGTGGAAAACACACTCTACCCGGACAAAGAAATCACTGAGAATCACCCAAAGCGGCAATAAACTCGAGGAAATACTTGGCAAAGAATTGTCAAACATTTATGAAGGCGAGCAAGTGGTAAAGAAAAATGTTTGCACAACGAGTGGAAATGCCTCAAATAGGACTAAAGCACACTATAGCACAGAGTTAAAACGCACCAGTAATTCATTGGAAAGCAGCAGTAACTGATACCAGTGGTTAGGAAACAAGTAAAACTCACGTCTCTATGTGAGGAAAGAATGTAAGAAGGACTCGGTAAAAAGACGTGCTATGCATGAAATGGTGCAGTAAGCAAAAAAATAACTGTGTTGGGACCATTGTGAATGCTCTACAAGACAGCAGGAAACAATACAAAAGAGTTGCAAAACAAGTGTATATCCTTTCTCACTGTGAGCAAAGGGGGAAGAAAGGTTTCTGTACAGTGCGGGAGAATCCCTTGAGGACGGCTGTCCCGCCAGCAGAGTCGAGTCAAAAGCACTAGGAATTCGCTGAAAACCAGCCCTAACACCAACAGGAACACAAGTGCGAGTCATTTTGCAAAGTGAAGAGGGAGTCTGCAAAGGTGGTTGTACATTGGGGTGATATGAAGGAAAGTGAGCAGGAAGCAGAGTAGAGCAGTGTTAGCAACCTCTGGGTACTCATTGAAAAGTAGCCATGAGCTATATAAAAGAGTTGGAAAACAAGAGTAAATAATTTCCCATTGTGAGCACGGGGGGAAGAAAGAAGTTGGTGCAATGCGAGAAAATCCCGAGAAAAGGGCAGAAAGCGCGCTCTGCCCCAATCTAAGAAACCACTCACTAGTTACGAAAGGCTGCATTCAACTGTAGGAAATACTTGGAAAAGAAGTGGAAAGCTTTTCTCAATGTGAGGCAATGTTGAGGAAGTGTTTGCACAGTGTGTGGACATCCCTTCAGTAGAGCAGGAAGCACACTACCGCACAGTTTTAAACACCACCAGTAATTCATAGGAAAGCAGCCATAACCCATCCTCAATGGCTAGAAAACAAGAAAAACTCACCGCTACATGGGAAAAGAATGTAGAAAGGAGTTGGTAAAGGCAAGGATATCCATGAGATAGAGCAGTTAGCATACTATAAGCAACTTCAAAAGCACTCTGACTTCACTGAAACGCAGCTGGAAACGACACTAAATCGTTGGACGACAAGTGGACATCTTTCCTCACTGTATTTGCACAGTGCGCTAGAATCATGGAAAGACGGCTGTGAACGCATGAGAACACTGTTAGAAGCCCTATGGATTCCCTGAAAATCAGCAGTGACATACACCTAAAAGTGAGAAGGCCAGTGCAAGTCACGTAGGAGTGTGAGCAAAGAGTCTCAAAAGGTGTTTATACAAGGTGGTTGAACCAAAGAAAAAGAGCAACATGTATACCATGGCAGAGCGTTGGATATCAATGAGAGTTCACTGAAAGCAGCAGTAAATGAAAAGAACGTTAGAAGACAATTGGAAAGCATGTGAAATGTGAGGAAAGAGTGAAGAACAGTGTTTGAGCTCAAGGAGATTTCAGTGCTGAAGACCAATACTTACGTTCAAGAACACTTTTGAAAGCACTTTGAAATCCCTGGACAGCAGCTCTAATCACTACAATACGGACAGAAGGCCGGTGCAAATCACTCATGAACATGAGGAAACACTGTACAAAGGGGTTGGACAATGGGGCGCAGTTTTGTGCTGAAGAGCAGAAGCCCACCAGAGCACAGTGTTACACACCAGTAGTAACCGAGGGAAAATCAGCAGTTATTGATAAAAAAACTGACGGTACGGCAAGCAAAAATCACATCGCTCTGGGAGGAAAAGAAGTGGAAATGCAACAGTAAACTCTGCCAGGCGTTGGAAGATAGGTGTAAATCATGTGTCAATGTGAGCACGGAGGGAAGAAAGAAGTTGGCCCAATGCAGGAAAATCCTGGTTAAAGACCAGAAAGCACACTGTGCTGCAGTCCAAGAAATCACTGAGAATCACGCAAAGCAGCAGTACACGGTAGGAAATAGTTGGAAAAGAATTGTCAATCGTTTCTCAATATGACGACAGTGTCCAGTGGAAATCTTTTACATAAAGCAGGCACCACAGGATAGCACAGTCATAAATCCAGCAGTATTTCATTGCATAGCAGGAGTAACTGATCTCCAATGATTAGAAAACAAGTAAAACACACTTCTCTAGGTGAAGAAAAAGAATGTAGAAAACCCTCAGTAAACTGCGTGGATATCCATGAAATAAAGCAGAATGCATGCTATAGATTGGAAGAAAACCATCTGTATTCACTGAGATGCAGCCGTAAGGGGCAAAAAATAGTGTGAAAGCAAGTGTACATCATTTCTCACTGTGAGGAAAGAGTGAAGAAACTTTTCTACAAGGAGGGAAAAGTCCCGTGTAAAGAGTGGAAAACACACTCTACCCGGACAAAGAAATCACTGAGAATCACCCAAAGCGGCAATAAACTCGAGGAAATACTTGGCAAAGAATTGTCAAACATTTATGAAGGCGAGCAAGTGGTAAAGAAAAATGTTTGCACAACGAGTGGAAATGCCTCAAATAGGACTAAAGCACACTATAGCACAGAGTTAAAACGCACCAGTAATTCATTGGAAAGCAGCAGTAACTGATACCAGTGGTTAGGAAACAAGTAAAACTCACGTCTCTATGTGAGGAAAGAATGTAAGAAGGACTCGGTAAAAAGACGTGCTATGCATGAAATGGTGCAGTAAGCAAAAAAAAAAAACTGTGTTGGGACCATTGTGAATGCTCTACAAGACAGCAGGAAACAATACAAAAGAGTTGCAAAACAAGTGTATATCCTTTCTCACTGTGAGCAAAGGGGGAAGAAAGGTTTCTGTACAGTGCGGGAGAATCCCTTGAGGACGGCTGTCCCGCCAGCAGAGTCGAGTCAAAAGCACTAGGAATTCGCTGAAAACCAGCCCTAACACCAACAGGAACACAAGTGCGAGTCATTTTGCAAAGTGAAGAGGGAGTCTGCAAAGGTGGTTGTACATTGGGGTGATATGAAGGAAAGTGAGCAGGAAGCAGAGTAGAGCAGTGTTAGCAACCTCTGGGTACTCATTGAAAAGTAGCCATGAGCTATATAAAAGAGTTGGAAAACAAGAGTAAATAATTTCCCATTGTGAGCACGGGGGGAAGAAAGAAGTTGGTGCAATGCGAGAAAATCCCGAGAAAAGGGCAGAAAGCGCGCTCTGCCCCAATCTAAGAAACCACTCACTAGTTACGAAAGGCTGCATTCAACTGTAGGAAATACTTGGAAAAGAAGTGGGGAAAGCTTTTCTCAATGTGAGGCAATGTTGAGGAAGTGTTTGCACAGTGTGTGGACATCCCTTCAGTAGAGCAGGAAGCACACTACCGCACAGTTTTAAACACCACCAGTAATTCATAGGAAAGCAGCCATAACCCATCCTCAATGGCTAGAAAACAAGAAAAACTCACCGCTACATGGGAAAAGAATGTAGAAAGGAGTTGGTAAAGGCAAGGATATCCATGAGATAGAGCAGTTAGCATACTATAAGCAACTTCAAAAGCACTCTGACTTCACTGAAACGCAGCTGGAAACGACACTAAATCGTTGGACGACAAGTGGACATCTTTCCTCACTGTATTTGCACAGTGCGCTAGAATCATGGAAAGACGGCTGTGAACGCATGAGAACACTGTTAGAAGCCCTATGGATTCCCTGAAAATCAGCAGTGACATACACCTAAAAGTGAGAAGGCCAGTGCAAGTCACGTAGGAGTGTGAGCAAAGAGTCTCAAAAGGTGTTTATACAAGGTGGTTGAACCAAAGAAAAAGAGCAACATGTATACCATGGCAGAGCGTTGGATATCAATGAGAGTTCACTGAAAGCAGCAGTAAATGAAAAGAACGTTAGAAGACAATTGGAAAGCATGTGAAATGTGAGGAAAGAGTGAAGAACAGTGTTTGAGCTCAAGGAGATTTCAGTGCTGAAGACCAATACTTACGTTCAAGAACACTTTTGAAAGCACTTTGAAATCCCTGGACAGCAGCTCTAATCACTACAATACGGACAGAAGGCCGGTGCAAATCACTCATGAACATGAGGAAACACTGTACAAAGGGGTTGGACAATGGGGCGCAGTTTTGTGCTGAAGAGCAGAAGCCCACCAGAGCACAGTGTTACACACCAGTAGTAACCGAGGGAAAATCAGCAGTTATTGATAAAAAACTGACGGTACGGCAAGCAAAAATCACATCGCTCTGGGAGGAAAAGAAGTGGAAATGCAACAGTAAACTCTGCCAGGCGTTGGAAGATAGGTGTAAATCATGTGTCAATGTGAGCACGGAGGGAAGAAAGAAGTTGGCCCAATGCAGGAAAATCCTGGTTAAAGACCAGAAAGCACACTGTGCTGCAGTCCAAGAAATCACTGAGAATCACGCAAAGCAGCAGTACACGGTAGGAAATAGTTGGAAAAGAATTGTCAATCGTTTCTCAATATGACGACAGTGTCCAGTGGAAATCTTTTACATAAAGCAGGCACCACAGGATAGCACAGTCATAAATCCAGCAGTATTTCATTGCATAGCAGGAGTAACTGATCTCCAATGATTAGAAAACAAGTAAAACACACTTCTCTAGGTGAAGAAAGAATGTAGAAAACCCTCAGTAAACTGCGTGGATATCCATGAAATAAAGCAGAATGCATGCTATAGATTGGAAGAAAACCATCTGTATTCACTGAGATGCAGCCGTAAGGGGCAAAAAATAGTGTGAAAGCAAGTGTACATCATTTCTCACTGTGTGAGGAAAGAGTGAAGAAACTTTTCTACAAGGAGGGAAAAGTCCCGTGTAAAGAGTGGAAAACACACTCTACCCGGACAAAGAAATCACTGAGAATCACCCAAAGCGGCAATAAACTCGAGGAAATACTTGGCAAAGAATTGTCAAACATTTATGAAGGCGAGCAAGTGGTAAAGAAAAATGTTTGCACAACGAGTGGAAATGCCTCAAATAGGACTAAAGCACACTATAGCACAGAGTTAAAACGCACCAGTAATTCATTGGAAAGCAGCAGTAACTGATACCAGTGGTTAGGAAACAAGTAAAACTCACGTCTCTATGTGAGGAAAGAATGTAAGAAGGACTCGGTAAAAAAAGACGTGCTATGCATGAAATGGTGCAGTAAGCAAAAAAATAACTGTGTTGGGACCATTGTGAATGCTCTACAAGACAGCAGGAAACAATACAAAAGAGTTGCAAAACAAGTGTATATCCTTTCTCACTGTGAGCAAAGGGGGAAGAAAGGTTTTCTGTACAGTGCGGGAGAATCCCTTGAGGACGGCTGTCCCGCCAGCAGAGTCGAGTCAAAAGCACTAGGAATTCGCTGAAAACCAGCCCTAACACCAACAGGAACACAAGTGCGAGTCATTTTGCAAAGTGAAGAGGGAGTCTGCAAAGGTGGTTGTACATTGGGGTGATATGAAGGAAAGTGAGCAGGAAGCAGAGTAGAGCAGTGTTAGCAACCTCTGGGTACTCATTGAAAAGTAGCCATGAGCTATATAAAAGAGTTGGAAAACAAGAGTAAATAATTTCCCATTGTGAGCACGGGGGGAAGAAAGAAGTTGGTGCAATGCGAGAAAATCCCGAGAAAAGGGCAGAAAGCGCGCTCTGCCCCAATCTAAGAAACCACTCACTAGTTACGAAAGGCTGCATTCAACTGTAGGAAATACTCGGAAAAGAAGTGGAAAGCTTTTCTCAATGTGAGGCAATGTTGAGGAAGTGTTTGCACAGTGTGTGGACATCCCTTCAGTAGAGCAGGAAGCACACTACCGCACAGTTTTAAACACCACCAGTAATTCATAGGAAAGCAGCCATAACCCATCCTCAATGGCTAGAAAACAAGAAAAACTCACCGCTACATGGGAAAAGAATGTAGAAAGGAGTTGGTAAAGGCAAGGATATCCATGAGATAGAGCAGTTAGCATACTATAAGCAACTTCAAAAGCACTCTGACTTCACTGAAACGCAGCTGGAAACGACACTAAATCGTTGGACGACAAGTGGACATCTTTCCTCACTGTATTTGCACAGTGCGCTAGAATCATGGAAAGACGGCTGTGAACGCATGAGAACACTGTTAGAAGCCCTATGGATTCCCTGAAAATCAGCAGTGACATACACCTAAAAGTGAGAAGGCCAGTGCAAGTCACGTAGGAGTGTGAGCAAAGAGTCTCAAAAGGTGTTTATACAAGGTGGTTGAACCAAAGAAAAAGAGCAACATGTATACCATGGCAGAGCGTTGGATATCAATGAGAGTTCACTGAAAGCAGCAGTAAATGAAAAGAACGTTAGAAGACAATTGGAAAGCATGTGAAATGTGAGGAAAGAGTGAAGAACAGTGTTTGAGCTCAAGGAGATTTCAGTGCTGAAGACCAATACTTACGTTCAAGAACACTTTTGAAAGCACTTTGAAATCCCTGGACAGCAGCTCTAATCACTACAATACGGACAGAAGGCCGGTGCAAATCACTCATGAACATGAGGAAACACTGTACAAAGGGGTTGGACAATGGGGCGCAGTTTTGTGCTGAAGAGCAGAAGCCCACCAGAGCACAGTGTTACACACCAGTAGTAACCGAGGGAAAATCAGCAGTTATTGATAAAAAAACTGACGGTACGGCAAGCAAAAATCACATCGCTCTGGGAGGAAAAGAAGTGGAAAATGCAACAGTAAACTCTGCCAGGCGTTGGAAGATAGGTGTAAATCATGTGTCAATGTGAGCACGGAGGGAAGAAAGAAGTTGGCCCAATGCAGGAAAATCCTGGTTAAAGACCAGAAAGCACACTGTGCTGCAGTCCAAGAAATCACTGAGAATCACGCAAAGCAGCAGTACACGGTAGGAAATAGTTGGAAAAGAATTGTCAATCGTTTCTCAATATGACGACAGTGTCCAGTGGAAATCTTTTACATAAAGCAGGCACCACAGGATAGCACAGTCATAAATCCAGCAGTATTTCATTGCATAGCAGGAGTAACTGATCTCCAATGATTAGAAAACAAGTAAAACACACTTCTCTAGGTGAAGAAAGAATGTAGAAAAAAACCTCAGTAAACTGCGTGGATATCCATGAAATAAAGCAGAATGCATGCTATAGATTGGAAGAAAACCATCTGTATTCACTGAGATGCAGCCGTAAGGGGCAAAAAATAGTGTGAAAGCAAGTGTACATCATTTCTCACTGTGAGGAAAGAGTGAAGAAACTTTTCTACAAGGAGGGAAAAGTCCCGTGTAAAGAGTGGAAAACACACTCTACCCGGACAAAGAAATCACTGAGAATCACCCAAAGCGGCAATAAACTCGAGGAAATACTTGGCAAAGAATTGTCAAACATTTATGAAGGCGAGCAAGTGGTAAAGAAAAATGTTTGCACAACGAGTGGAAATGCCTCAAATAGGACTAAAGCACACTATAGCACAGAGTTAAAACGCACCAGTAATTCATTGGAAAGCAGCAGTAACTGATACCAGTGGTTAGGAAACAAGTAAAACTCACGTCTCTATGTGAGGAAAGAATGTAAGAAGGACTCGGTAAAAAGACGTGCTATGCATGAAATGGTGCAGTAAGCAAAAAAAAATAACTGTGTTGGGACCATTGTGAATGCTCTACAAGACAGCAGGAAACAATACAAAAGAGTTGCAAAACAAGTGTATATCCTTTCTCACTGTGAGCAAAGGGGGAAGAAAGGTTTCTGTACAGTGCGGGAGAATCCCTTGAGGACGGCTGTCCCGCCAGCAGAGTCGAGTCAAAAGCACTAGGAATTCGCTGAAAACCAGCCCTAACACCAACAGGAACACAAGTGCGAGTCATTTTGCAAAGTGAAGAGGGAGTCTGCAAAGGTGGTTGTACATTGGGGTGATATGAAGGAAAGTGAGCAGGAAGCAGAGTAGAGCAGTGTTAGCAACCTCTGGGTACTCATTGAAAAGTAGCCATGAGCTATATAAAAGAGTTGGAAAACAAGAGTAAATAATTTCCCATTGTGAGCACGGGGGGAAGAAAGAAGTTGGTGCAATGCGAGAAAATCCCGAGAAAAGGGCAGAAAGCGCGCTCTGCCCCAATCTAAGAAACCACTCACTAGTTACGAAAGGCTGCATTCAACTGTAGGAAATACTCGGAAAAGAAGTGGAAAGCTTTTCTCAATGTGAGGCAATGTTGAGGAAGTGTTTGCACAGTGTGTGGACATCCCTTCAGTAGAGCAGGAAGCACACTACCGCACAGTTTTAAACACCACCAGTAATTCATAGGAAAGCAGCCATAACCCATCCTCAATGGCTAGAAAACAAGAAAAAACTCACCGCTACATGGGAAAAGAATGTAGAAAGGAGTTGGTAAAGGCAAGGATATCCATGAGATAGAGCAGTTAGCATACTATAAGCAACTTCAAAAGCACTCTGACTTCACTGAAACGCAGCTGGAAACGACACTAAATCGTTGGACGACGACAAGTGGACATCTTTCCTCACTGTATTTGCACAGTGCGCTAGAATCATGGAAAGACGGCTGTGAACGCATGAGAACACTGTTAGAAGCCCTATGGATTCCCTGAAAATCAGCAGTGACATACACCTAAAAGTGAGAAGGCCAGTGCAAGTCACGTAGGAGTGTGAGCAAAGAGTCTCAAAAGGTGTTTATACAAGGTGGTTGAACCAAAGAAAAAGAGCAACATGTATACCATGGCAGAGCGTTGGATATCAATGAGAGTTCACTGAAAGCAGCAGTAAATGAAAAGAACGTTAGAAGACAATTGGAAAGCATGTGAAATGTGAGGAAAGAGTGAAGAACAGTGTTTGAGCTCAAGGAGATTTCAGTGCTGAAGACCAATACTTACGTTCAAGAACACTTTTGAAAGCACTTTGAAATCCCTGGACAGCAGCTCTAATCACTACAATACGGACAGAAGGCCGGTGCAAATCACTCATGAACATGAGGAAACACTGTACAAAGGGGTTGGACAATGGGGCGCAGTTTTGTGCTGAAGAGCAGAAGCCCACCAGAGCACAGTGTTACACACCAGTAGTAACCGAGGGAAAATCAGCAGTTATTGATAAAAAACTGACGGTACGGCAAGCAAAAATCACATCGCTCTGGGAGGAAAAGAAGTGGAAATGCAACAGTAAAACTCTGCCAGGCGTTGGAAGATAGGTGTAAATCATGTGTCAATGTGAGCACGGAGGGAA
>JAJQQW010000018.1:60806776-60809685 GCA_025583905.1 Ia io | reverse complement strand
TTTAATTTAAGGGCCCTTTTCCATTAATCATTTTAGCAATTTGCTGGACTTTTTTCCAACAAAAACGACATAACATTTTTCCTCTCTAGCCTTAATTTCCCATGCTAAATTTCAGAAAAAAATATCAAAAAATGAGAAAAACAAGGAGGAGACCCCAAGACCATCTTGAGCTTTATTGGGGGTTAACATTGGCCCCCCAACCACCCCCAACACAGCCATTGTGGCAAAAGAAAAAACCTGAATTTTCCCTAGCTCATCTTGGAAACCCAGAAAAGTTCCCAAACCTTGCTTATCCCATGGGGTGTGGCAAATCAAATAGCAGAACACGGGTGGTTTATTTTTTTCCCTCCAAGGTGGAAAACAAACGCATATCCCCAGTAAAACAAAATCCTTGTTCCATATTATAGGAGCAAGGGAATGAATCCACTATTTTTGTTTTTCTGAAAAAATTGCAACATTTTATTAGATTTAAAAGAAAAAATCTTATGCTTTAATATTCAAGTATTTTTCTTCAAGGTGGAAAGAAAAAAGGTGAAAGCTATTTTCTCATCAGAGTTATTTTTTTGGCCAATTCCCAATGAAGGGCAAATAGTTGTCCCCCCATCATGCTCGTGAAAAAACAAACATAGGTAAGATACATTTTAAAAAAAAAAACCCTACCTTAAATAAATGGAAAGAAGCCTCTAAAAACCTCAAATTGACAACAGGCCTTATGTAATAGGTGGAGTGTAAAAATAGGGTCCTTTTTTGTGATGTTGTACTTTTGGTACGTGCTTAACACAACAAAGTATGGGAAATGAGACCTATATACTCCATTCCAAATTTTTATAGATCAACCCCTCTAAGCATCAACCCAAAAAAGAGGAACAGAAGAAAGATTATGCCCCCCTTTTTCCCCCCCCCCCATTGGTTCCTGAAACCCCATTAAAAGAACAGACCCCAGCTAAACAATTAAATTTCCAAAATTAGGGTGTCCCCCCCCCACCCCTTTCAATAATACCAAGGGTTTATAGCCTGGGTTTTTTTCGCCCCCTCTGTCCCTTTGAGAATGAAAAAATTATAAAAAAGGGAAAAGCCAGGGTGTAAAAGGGGGGCTGGCTGGGCCTAAAAAGATCAGAGCAAAGCCACCTTCCGAGCGGTGGGCCCTCAGAAGGCCTTTCCCCAGGGACAGAAAAAATTAAAGTGGGAAACATATTCCAAAATTCCCTCATGAAGGAGGAAATCCTCAAACCTTTTGGACACATTGGAAACTCCCCTGTTTAACATTAAGAAAAAAAATGGGGGTTCTGGTCCCCCCCCCCCCCGTAATATTTAAAATTCAAAGAAAAAAGGGGGGGATAGTAGCGCTCCCCCTATCCATGGTTAAAAGAAAAAATATGTCCCCTGTTAAGTAAATTACATCTAAGAAAATATAATACTTTATTTTAAGAAAATTAAATGTAAGGCTAAAAAAGCAAGCTCAAGCCCATGAAAAAAACCACACAAGGGAGTTTCCCCCAAAACAAGCCGAATTAAAAAATGAAAAAAATCATGTTTTTTGGGCAAAAAAAATGAAATAGGAAGCCCCAAGTCCAAACAAAAATTTTAATAAAAAAAGCTTCCTTTTTAATTTTAACTTTTGTTCCGAGACCCCATTTTTTTTGGTAATATTTTTCGAGAAAAACAAACCTACCAGAAATAACCCCCCCATTGGAAAATTTTTTTTCCCTCCCAGGCCAACAACCTTTTTTTTATCCGACCAGGACTAACTCCCAAGCCCCATGCATAAAGACAAAGAAGAGAAAGCCAAGTCCAGAAGATTGGAAAGACGCTTAAACGTGAACCCTTCCCATACTAGCAGTTTTTTTTTTTTAGCAGCTGTTGCCGTTCCACCTGAAGGTTTTTTTTTTGGCCCCCAGGTACCAAAAAACCCAGAGAGAAACTCGACCCTGCAATTACCCAACCAAATTTTGTTCCCCACCATTTTTTTTAACTGAAAAATGGGTCCCCCATTTGCCTGACAAGTACACACATAGAAAACCCTGGTTTTGGACCATTGAAATTGGGTCTCCCAAAAAGAACCTGTTTTTTTGGCCCAGAAAAAAAAGAAACTCACTACAGACCTGAATGTTTTTCCATTTTGGCCCTGTCACCTAACCTATTAATGCCTTGTCCCCTTCAATTTCTTAATTTTCCCCCCCCTTCCCTATAATGTACCTCCACCCTAATAGCAATTATCTGTTCTCCACTCAATTTCCCTAGGGGAAATAATGAATCTAAACATAGGAACTGGGATGAACAAATAAAAAACATGAAGAAAACCCCAAGAAAACAAGAGCCTGGGATCCCAAGGACCCCCAAGTGCCCCGGCCCCCTCAGAGGGAGCCCTGAGGGGAAGGGTGGGGGGGTAATAGAACCTAAAAGGGAGAGATTCAACCAAAAAGGACTGTTGGATGGCAAGCATATGGAGCCTTAATCCCCAGGAAAAAAACCCCAGCGACAACAGGGGCCCCCCAAGGGGGTTCCCCCCTTTCCCCCTATCCGCCCTGGGAATTTGATATGGTTTTTAATAAAATAGGGATGGGGGAGTGAGGAACAAATTATGTTGAATTTTTGTTCCCAATCCCGCCCAAAAGAAATTTAAAATTTAAAAAAACCTCTCCTGTAAGAAACCTGCAAAAAAAAAAAAAGAAGGAAATGCCACCTCCACAACCCATTTAAGGAGTATGAAATCCCAACCCTCTCTTGGCTCCTACGCCCCCCAAGAAAATAGGCCACACAATTGAGTTGGGGATAAATAGTATTGTTCAACCTATACCAAATCAGCGTTCGAGAACCCCCTACCAGCTCAAGACCCCCCCCGCACCCCCCCCTCCCCTACCCCCCCCCCCCCCCCCCCCCTCCCCCCCCCCCCCCCCCCCCCCCCCCCC
>JAJQQW010000018.1:60799276-60804276 GCA_025583905.1 Ia io | reverse complement strand
CCCACAAGAAAGGGGGGGGGGCCCCCCTAATGGGGTTTGCAACATTTTTATATGAAAGAAGGGTAACAAAATAAAATAAAAAATTCAACCACCTATGGAATATGATATCCCAAGAACCCCCCAATTTCCTGTTGAAACCCCCCCCCCCCCCACCCCCCCCCATTGATATGACCCCCCCTCCTCACTCGGGGGGGGGGGGAAAAAAAAGTCACCTCCCCCCCCCTTCCCCCCCCCCCCCCCCCCCCCCCCCCCTATTTCCCCCCCAATTTAAATTTTGGTTGTTTTTTTGTGTGTGGTTGTTTGTGTTTTACAACCATTTGTTATTTTGATGTTTTAGGTGGGTAATACAATATACCCCCCCTTTTTAAATATGTATAAAAGTTGAAAGGGTGGCAAAAAATGGTAGAATTCCTAATCAAAGGTTTTTCTTTTACCATTATTGGGGGCACCCCCGTTCGAAACTAAATTGGCTTGTTTATTTTTTTTTGGGGGGGATGTTCCCCCATTTTTTCCCCCTCCCCTTTTAAAAAAAAAAATTTTAAAAATTTTATTAATTTTTACAAAAAAAAAAACATTGTTGCCCCCCCTTTTAAAAAAAAATTTATGTTGTTTTTTGGGATTTTGCAAAAAAAAAAAAAAAGAAAAAACACAAAAAAAAAAAAAAAAACCCCCCGCTTTTTTTTTAAAACCGGGGGGATTCCCGCCAAAAAAAAAAAAAAAAAAAAAAATTTTTTTTTTTTTTATTTTTGTTTTTTATTTATGGGGTTGACTTTTATTTTTTGTGTTTTAAAAACAAACTTTTTTTTTTTTCCCCCCCCTCCAAAAGGTTTTTGTAGTAAAAAGGGGGGGGTGTACTTTTGATTTATTTTTTCCAGGGGGGGGGGGTTTTCCCAAAAATTTGCCCCCCAAAGTTGTTTCAAAAAAAATTCGTTTTTTTTGAACCCCATACCTGGGGTGAAGGGGAAAAAAAAGGGGCACCTTTTAAATTAAAGGGGGAACCATATGGCAATAAAAAAAAACCCCCAAAAAAAAAAAATTGGGGGGGTGGGGGGGGGGGGTTTTTGGGGGGGCCCACAAAACCCAATCGTTACAAAGGGGGGTAAAAAAAACCACCTTAAAAGTTTTTTATACAAGGAAAGGGGGGCCTTTGTGGGGTGGGATTTTTCTCCCCAAACAGGGGGAAAAAAAAACTGGAAAAAAAATTTGTATTTTTTTGAAAAAAAAAAAAAAAAAAAAAAGGTGTTCCAAAACACTCCCCTTTAAAGAAAAAAAGTGGGGGGGGGGGGGGGGGGGGGGGGGGGGGGGGTTATTTGGGGGGGGGGGGGTAAAACTGGGGGGGCCCCCCCCAAAAGGGGGGTTTTTTTTAAAATCCCGGGGGGGGGGGGGGGGGGGGGGATTTTTTAGGGGGGGGGGGGGGGGGGGAAATGGGGGGGGTTAAAAAAATAAAAAATTACTGGAAAATTTTTTTCCTTTTTTGGGTAAAGGAAAAATTGCCCCTGGGGGGGGGGGGGGGTTTGGGGGGGGGGGGGGGGGGGGGGGGGGGGGGGGGGACGGTGGGGGGGGGGGGGGGGGATAAACACAAAAAAAAAACCCAAAATGTAACAGGGGGGGGGGTGGCTTTGGAATTAGGGGGATGGGGGGGGGGGGGGGGGGGGGGGGGGGGGGGAATAAAAATTTACCCTTGGGGGGGGGGAAAAAAAAAATTAACCATACATTTTGGGGGGGGTTGGGGGGGGGGGGGGGGGGGTTATAAAAGGGGGGGGGGGGGGGGGGGGGGGGGTTTTTTTTTGGGGGGGGGGGGGGGGGGGGGGGGGGGGGAGGGGGGGGTGGTTTTGGGGTGCGGGGGGGGGGGGGGGGGGGGGGGGGGGGGGTGGGGGGGGGGGGTTTTGGGGGGGGGTCTTACATTTTTTTGGGTTTCACTATTGGGAAGGGGGGGGGGGGGGGGGGGGGGGGGGGGGGGGGGGGGGGGGGGGGGAGGGGGGGGGGGGGGGGGGGGAAAAAAATGGGGGGGGGGGGGGGGGGGGGGGGGGGGGGGGGTTTAGGGGGGGGGGGGGGGGGGGGGGGGGGGTTTTTTTTTAAAAAAAAAACAAAATTATTTTTTGGGGGGGGGGCGGTGGGGGGGGGGGGGGGGGGGGGGGGGGGGAGGGGGGGGGGGGGGGGGGGGGGGGGGGGGGGGGGGGGGGGGGGGATATATTTGTTTTCCCCCCTGGGGGGGGGGGTATAAATTTTCCTACCCCCCCTGGGGGGGGGGGGGGGGGGGGGGGGGGGGGGGGTGGGGGGGGGGGGGGGGGGGGTATTGGGGGGGGGGGGGGGGGGGGGGGGGGGGGGGGGGGGGGGGGGGGGGGGGGGGGGGGGGGGGGGGGGGGGGGGGGGGGGGGGGGGGGGGGGGGGGGGGGGGGGGGGGGGGGGGGGGGGGGGGGGGGGGGGGGGGGGGGGGGGGGGGGGGGGGGGGGGGGGGGGGGGGGGGGGGGGGGGGGGGGGGGGGGGGGGGGGGGGGGGGGGGGGGGGGGGGGGGGGGGGGGGGGGGGGGGGGGGGGGGGGGGGGGGGGGGGGGGGGGGGGGGGGGGGGGGGGGGGGGGGGGGGGGGGGGGGGGGGGGGGGGGGGGGGGGGGGGGGGGGGGGGGGGGGGGGGGGGGGGGGGGGGGGGGGGGGGGGGGGGGGGGGGGGGGGGGGGGGGGGGGGGGGGGGGGGGGGGGGGGGGGGGGGGGGGGGGGGGGGGGGGGGGGGGGGGGGGGGGGGGGGGGGGGGGGGGGGGGGGGGGGGGGGGGGGGGGGGGGGGGGGGGGGGGGGGGGGGGGGGGGGGGGGGGGGGGGGGGGGGGGGGGGGGGGGGGGGGGGGGGGGGGGGGGGGGGGGGGGGGGGGGGGGGGGGGGGGGGGGGGGGGGGGGGGGGGGGGGGGGGGGGGGGGGGGGGGGGGGGGGGGGGGGGGGGGGGGGGGGGGGGGGGGGGGGGGGGGGGGGGGGGGGGGGGGGGGGGGGGGGGGGGGGGGGGGGGGGGGGGGGGGGGGGGGGGGGGGGGGGGGGGGGGGGGGGGGGGGGGGGGGGGGGGGGGGGGGGGGGGGGGGGGGGGGGGGGGGGGGGGGGGGGGGGGGGGGGGGGGGGGGGGGGGGGGGGGGGGGGGGGGGGGGGGGGGGGGGGGGGGGGGGGGGGGGGGGGGGGGGGGGGGGGGGGGGGGGGGGGGGGGGGGGGGGGGGGGGGGGGGGGGGGGGGGGGGGGGGGGGGGGGGGGGGGGGGGGGGGGGGGGGGGGGGGGGGGGGGGGGGGGGGGGGGGGGGGGGGGGGGGGGGGGGGGGGGGGGGGGGGGGGGGGGGGGGGGGGGGGGGGGGGGGGGGGGGGGGGGGGGGGGGGGGGGGGGGGGGGGGGGGGGGGGGGGGGGGGGGGGGGGGGGGGGGGGGGGGGGGGGGGGGGGGGGGGGGGGGGGGGGGGGGGGGGGGGGGGGGGGGGGGGGGGGGGGGGGGGGGGGGGGGGGGGGGGGGGGGGGGGGGGGGGGGGGGGGGGGGGGGGGGGGGGGGGGGGGGGGGGGGGGGGGGGGGGGGGGGGGGGGGGGGGGGGGGGGGGGGGGGGGGGGGGGGGGGGGGGGGGGGGGGGGGGGGGGGGGGGGGGGGGGGGGGGGGGGGGGGGGGGGGGGGGGGGGGGGGGGGGGGGGGGGGGGGGGGGGGGGGGGGGGGGGGGGGGGGGGGGGGGGGGGGGGGGGGGGGGGGGGGGGGGGGGGGGGGGGGGGGGGGGGGGGGGGGGGGGGGGGGGGGGGGGGGGGGGGGGGGGGGGGGGGGGGGGGGGGGGGGGGGGGGGGGGGGGGGGGGGGGGGGGGGGGGGGGGGGGGGGGGGGGGGGGGGGGGGGGGGGGGGGGGGGGGGGGGGGGGGGGGGGGGGGGGGGGGGGGGGGGGGTTTTTTAATTTTTTTTACTTTGGGGGGGGGGGGGGGGGGGGGGGGGGGGGGGGGGGGGTTTTTTGGGGGGGGGGGGGGGGGGGGGGGGGGGGGGGGGGGGGGGGGGGGGGGGGGGGGGGGGGGGGGGGGGGGGGGGGGGGGGGGGGGGGGGGGGGGGGGGGGGGGGGGGGGGGGGGGGGGGGGGGGGGGGGGGGGGGGGGGGGGGGGGGGGGGGGGGGGGGGGGGGGGGGGGGGGGGGGGGGGGGGGGGGGGGGGGGGGGGGGGGGGGGGGGGGGGGGGGGGGGGGGGGGGGGGGGGGGGGGGGGGGGGGGGGGGGGGGGGGGGGGGGGGGGGGGGGGGGGGGGGGGGGGGGGGGGGGGGGGGGGGGGGGGGGGGGGGGGGGGGGGGGGGGGGGGGGGGTGGGGGGGGGGGGGGGGGGGGGGGGGGGGGGGGGGGGGGGGGGGGGGGGGGGGGGGGGGGGGGGGGGGGGGGGGGGGGGGGGGGGGGGGGGGGGGGGGGGGGGGGGGGGGGGGGGGGGGGGGGGGGGGGGGGGGGGGGGGGGGGGGGGGGGGGGGGGGGGGGGGGGGGGGGGGGGGGGGGGGGGGGGGGGGGGGGGGGGGGGGGGGGGGGGGGGGGGGGGGGGGGGGGGGGGGGGGGGGGGGGGGGGGGGGGGGGGGGGGGGGGGGGGGGGGGGGGGGGGGGGGGGGGGGGGGGGGGGGGGGGGGGGGGGGGGGGGGGGGGGGGGGGGGGGGGGGGGGGGGGGGGGGGGGGGGGGGGGGGGGGGGGGGGGGGGGGGGGGGGGGGGGGGGGGGGGGGGGGGGGGGGGGGGGGGGGGGGGGGGGGGGGGGGGGGGGGGGGGGGGGGGGGGGGGGGGGGGGGGGGGGGGGGGGGGGGGGGGGGGGGGGGGGGGGGGGGGGGGGGGGGGGGGGGGGGGGGGGGGGGGGGGGGGGGGGGGGGGGGGGGGGGGGGGGGGGGGGGGGGGGGGGGGGGGGGGGGGGGGGGGGGGGGGGGGGGGGGGGGGGGGGGGGGGGGGGGGGGGGGGGGGGGGGGGGGGGGGGGGGGGGGGGGGGGGGGGGGGGGGGGGGGGGGGGGGGGGGGGGGGGGGGGGGGGGGGGGGGGGGGGGGGGGGGGGGGGGGGG
>JAJQQW010000018.1:60779276-60789276 GCA_025583905.1 Ia io | reverse complement strand
TGGGGGTGGGGTTGGGTTTTTTTCATTTGTTTTTTTTACAAAGGTCAGGGAATTACCAAACAAAAAGACGTTTAATATAAGAAGTTTTTTTGAGCCCCAGTTAGACGTAAAAAAATTAGGATGAACTTATGGATTGCTCCTACGACCCCCTCCAGTTGTTTGGGGGGGACCCCTGGGGGGGTTTATTGTTGTTTTGGAAGCCCAAAAAGATGTTTGGGAAAAAAACCAGCTGGTCAGTTGGAATGGGATTTTTTGTCTCGTTACGGGATTTAACAAAAGGTGAATTGTTTCTGTTTGCTGCAAAACGCGTGGGGACAGAAAAAAAAACGATACTCCCCCCCCCCACCTTTCCCCCTGGGGGGGGTGGGGTCAAAGTGTTATTGGCCGGGTTTGTTGTTGGATTTTAGGGGTAAGTGGTAAGGTTTCCCACCCCCCCACCCCTCGCCCCCCAGCTAGTGGTAAAAAAAAAGGGATTTCTGGGAGGCCAAAGTTGGGGTGGATGTAGTGTTTGAGTTTAGTACTTCTGTTTTGTGCGTGCAAAGAAAAAACCGCTACAAAAGGTTTTGTTTTCGGTTTGGGGATTATCTTTTGGGTAGGTTGGCGCCCCCCACCTTGGGAGCCCCCCTCCCCCCCTTCGGGGGTGGGAGTTGTTTGGGGGCGATTTTGCCCCCCCCCCCCAAACAACAAACAAACCCATTTAAAACCCCCAAAAAAATAAAAAAAAATGGGAAGTTTAAAATTGGGGGTAATACCCCCTTAGTCGGGGATTGTTTTTTAGAAGGCGTTTGGGTGGCAAAAAGAATTACGGTGTTTTAGTTGTTATTTTTTTTGGGCGATTCCAGTGGGGGGTTGTGGTTTTGGGCCCCCCAGCCCCAATAAGGTTACTGTAGCCCCCCAGCCCTCCCCCCGTAAAACAAAGGGGGTATCGGGGGGGAGGGGGTTGTTGGGGGTTAAAGAAAGAAGCCCAGAAGAAAAAAAAAGCCCTTCCCTCCTTTTCCCCCGGGATACCCCTTTGAGAGTGTTTTTTAAAAAAGTGGTGTTTTGGGGGTCTGGAAATGGGGATGAGAAGAGTGGTATTTTTTTGTGTGACATTTTTAATGTTTACTTTTGTGTAGTGATGTGATTTTTGATGAGCATTGCCGGATATTTTAAAGTGTCTGGGTGTTTTATTGTTTGTGTCCCACAGCCCGGCAAAGATACCCACTTTGAAAAGGCCTAAACGACTAAGTTTTGTTATTTGGGGTGTTTGTTGCCTGGGTGTGGTACAAGGGGGGTTGCTTGGTGTTTTTGTTCTCATACGAAGAAAAACTGTTTTTTACAAAGTTGGAAAAAACAGAGACTTTCTGACCACTTTCAATTTCTGTGGGGTGCAGAGATTTTACAGGGGAGGGGGAACAACTTCCTTTGTTTATAATAAAAACTTTGTATGTGTTATTTAAAAAGTAAATCTTGCCCCCGCAAATTTTTTCGAATATACCCAATACCCCACACAGGGTGTGGGTCGCTGGGGTGTCGGGGCTGGTCCCAGGGGGGCCCCCTGAGTCTTTAGAGTTGTGCCCACACACCGGCGGGAGTGAACCACACAGGCATTGTCATAATTATTAAAATACTCGGGGGGTGTGTGGTACCACTGTTTTGAACCATTGGGGAGGGTGCAACCAACAAAGTCTGGTTTCCCATACAAACCCCAAAAAGGACGGGGCTGAGGCACTAAATGGTCTTCACCACGTCCTAGTGTCAATAAAGGGCACCTTTCAGTGGAAACAACCTATGTTTTATGTATTGACACCAAGCGTGAAAGTGCCACCACAGCACCAGGGGGGTTTAACATCACAGGGGAGAAAATTTAAAGTGAAGGTCCCAGTTTGTTGAAACGGGGGAAATATGTTTGGGAGCTTTTTCTTGGGTTGATTGTGTGCTACCAGTGTGTGGGTAGAAAAAAAAACAATAGTTTTCAATAAACCTTAAACCTCTGGACCCCCAAAGGAAAAAAAAATGATAAATAATCGTTATATGTTGTTTTGGGGGGAGTCGCCAAGGGAAACCTTATTGGGGTAAATATAGTAGGGGAAAACTGGAAAGGGCTTGCCCCCCCCTTGTTTATTTTTAGTAATCCCACGAACTCCACTCCCGTAAAAGAAATAAGGAGAGAGTTTCAGGGGGGAAGCATTTGGTCGTGGGAACTATCTCTATTAACATCGGGGATGCCCGCCTCGAAAGGGGAAATTTTAAAACAAATATTTCAGTTAGCTGCGCCTCCGGGGAGGGCCCCCCCAAGTTTTTTTTTAAGGAAAGCACACCCGAAGAATTAAAATGAAAAAGAAAAAAACAAAAAAATAGAAAATCAGCTTTGCTCCCCCCTTTTGTGTAAAAAAGCCCCTACCCCCCCCTCTGAAATATAGAATTTGTATAAATAGTAAATCCCCTTTAAAGTTTAAGGAAACCCCCCCCCCCCCCGCCAAAATGAACAATCAATGTTAACCCCTCCGGCCCCCGTATTCCACCCAATACCCCCTGAAGATCCCCCCTCTTTTTCAAAATTTGTCACCCCACACCCCCCCACTCCCCCCCTCTATAATTCAGTTGGGAATATTTCCAAGATTAAGGAAAATATTACATATTCCCCTCAAAAACAGTGTGACATTCATGTCGCGAATACATTTTTTGCAAATGTATGTTAAAAAAAACCCCCCCCCCTCTAACCATACATTAACGTTAAAGTGAACCTGAGGATAATTGGTGTACAATATTTAACCTGAGAACAGTGCCCGTTCTCAACGGTATCCTTTATCTCCCCCCCCTTGGGTGTATATAAAAAAGCCCCATTTAACTAATCCCCATCTACATACAATCCATTCCCCCCACGGGAATGACCCCCGAAATTTTCCCTATTTTTATTCTATTTTAGTTTGTCTTTTTCTTTATCCCCAGTTACCTTGCGGGTTAAATAAATCCCTTGTGTAAAAAAATACACAAGGACATGGCGTATTTTCAATGCCCTGAATAAGAACAAATTTTTGTTGGAACTTTAAATTCCTTTATAGCACATTTATGTTGGTTTTTTTTACCTTGTGCTGCCTGTGGTAAGGAAAGAAAGCTTAGTTAAAGTCTCACACCAACGCCCAAAATATTTTGTCCCTTATCAAACTCTTTAAAAAAAAAAAAATAATATATTCTGTTTATGGGTTATGGCGCCCAATGGGGGGCCAAAACCAAATTTGGTCCCCTCGAACACTCGGGGTAAAAATAATAAAGTATTTATCAAATAAAAGTCATGTTTTTGTGATTCTGTTGTGGAGCAACTGCCCTAGTAAAGGGATAGTACCCCCTTTACCAAAGGATTTTGGAAATTGGGGCAACAAATGGGGTGTTCTCGGTGGCCAAAAAAAAATCCCTCCCCTTGCCCAAATGGCATAGATGTGGCAAAAGGGTTGGGAAGGCCCAAAATTCGCTTGAATTTCATCAAATATTTTAACCCCCCTCTGATGCAGTTTGGAAAAGGTGTTATAAAAAACTTGCAAAAAAAAGCTTTTTGAACAACAAACTTGGGGTCCAACCAAGTAAAAAAAATAAATTTCCCTTTTGTCAACATTAAAATTGGCCCCTTTTATTTTCCCCCCCTGAAACTAGCTACTTTTCCCATGAGGTATATTTATAAAAAATTTTAACCATTTGGCACGAAAAATTTCCATGTCCGGTATTTGGGAGGTCCCTCCCAGACCCTGGGCCCGCCCAAGTGTGGATCCAAAGGGGCAAAATTGGGGGTCCTATCGTAACACACCCCCAATCCTCCCTTTTTTTTAAGTAACCAGGGGGGGCCCCAGCAAAAGGTTGTTAGCCCTACCCCTCATGGAGAAAAGGTTAACTAAAAGGAGGGGATTGGCAGGCCGGGGGGAAGAGAAACCTATTGGATGGTTAACTGGAAAAAAGGTGGGGGGGGTAGATACAGGAGGGGGGGTGTTTTTAATGGAAGGTGTTTTGGTAATCCAAAAAACTTTTTGGTGGTACCCCACCATAATAAAAAATTTTTGTAAACTGATGTTAATTTATTTTTTTTCCCCTAGTTAGTCCCCGCCTGGGTTTGTAATAAACCCATCATAAATCCAATAAAAGGGATTTTGAACCAATGGGAAATTTCGGGCAACCTGGACATAAAGTGGTCCCCATTAAGGTTGATAAAAAAAAATACCCCCCTTATTGGCACCCCCCCCTAAATTTCCCCCTTTTTGAAGGCATGTAAAAAAAAATATGGAAAATTAATCCCCCCCCCGGGAAATCAGAAAAAAGGTGAAAGACAAATACCTGTTAACCGGATGTAGTGGAGCTTTTGTGCAAACAGAAATCCCCCACTTTGTTTTTTGTTTTCGCCCAACCAAAAATTTTGCATAAACTCTGGGTTTTTTGTGTTGCATCCATACTTTTTTTCTTTGAATTTTTTATTAAACCATTATTCGCAGAATATTTTTATTTTTAAATCCTAGGGAGCTAGAGGCCCAAAATGTTTCATCCCTTGTCACCCATGCCCGGCCCACCCCCCCCGCCCTCAAAGCCGGGCCACCTGTGGGGGTCCAATAATAATTCGAGCAAAACGGGGAGGCAAGCGTAGTCCCCCCCACGCGTGGTCTTGTAAAGGGAATCCCCCATAGTCCACTGTTTCCCTAAGAACAAAACCAGTTCTGGCCAGCTTAATTGGGGGGGTTTCGGCCTTGGGGGGCCTTTATAGCCCCGTATGCGGCTTTGAACAAGGTCCAAGTCAAAAGAACACCAAAAACTTCTCCCCCCTTTTGGTGCCCCCCACCCCCCCCCCCAAGAGCCAACCCTAAACTTTGTTATTGCCCTAGACCCCTCTAAAAAAATTCAGACTTCCCAAGAAGGGGGGGGGGGGTCCTTCCCATGGGGGATTGGTTTTGGGTAAATAAAGGTGTCACTAGCCTTAGGGCAAAAGTGATTTTTGGTTCAAGGACTCCCCAAGGAAGGGATTAAGAAAAATGGGAAATTTAATTTATGTCAGGTGTTTTTCTTCAAGAAATAAGCAATCCATCCTACAAGAGTTTTCCCTTTCAGGTTCTGTGTGTTCAAACAGCCAGGGTTTTTTTGGACTCAAATTTTTGCTTTTGCTAGGGGGGGCCCAATTGTCCCACTTTACGTAACTGTGAGGAGGTAGGAAAAAAATCCAACATATTTAGCACATAGATTTCATGGAAAGTTTCAAGTTAATCAATTAACAAGTTTCAAGTGGTGTAACTTTGCAGTGGTTTGGGAAAACTAAAATTGCTATTTGAAAATGAAAATATAGATGGGTCTCAATAAGTTTTTCGTATTTTTTCCCAGGGTTTAAAAACAAAAAAGGCTTATTTGGTTTTTCAATGGAGGGCGTGGTGGGCTTAAGTTTGTTCTGGTAGGAGATACATGTAGTGGGGTTGGTGTGGGACGCATGACACCAAAGGGCTGGATCAATCGGGATTGCTCTCATTGTTTGGTTTGACAAATATTGGTCTCATCAATCTCCCCTCTTTGTTAAGTAAAAAAAAAAATAATAAACCAAAAAAACCCACTCAACCAAGGAAAGACTATGCAGAATCCCCATAGAAACCATTTATAGAAATAAATACCTAGAGACCCCTAAAGAAAGGTAATACCCCTGTGAAAATTGAGGGGGAAAGAGGTATAAAATTTGAATAAAGGAAGGTCAACCCACACGGGGGAAAAAAAACAAGGGGGTTTAATAGTTTAACATTAAAAGGGGGGCAAGACACACGTGGATTTAAACGTTTTTGGCATAAAAGACTAAAGGAATAAAAAATTTAGAGAATGTTTGGGAACAACAGCACCCCAAAAAAAGCTATAAATAAAATACTCAGAATAATTTTGGAGGGGGTGGACCCTGCGGGTTTTCCCTGGGGGGGGGGGGTAACCCATTGGGAAGAAAAAATCAAATTTTCCCAAAAGCTATTATCGGGAAAATTGGTTAGGAGGTTTGTGTTCCCCCCCACCACCAATCATGGTCTTAGGAAGGGGAAAAGGAAGCCAATTTATTATTTTTAAAATGGAAAATTTCTGCAGGGGGTAAGGGCCCAGGGGGGAGCCTAAAGGGGGGGGGTACTATGTTTTGGATAAATAGGACAAGAGGTGTCCCTGTGTTCCTGTTTTTTTTCAAACCCATCCTAATTGGGGGTGACCAAAGCTTTAGTTTTTTCTTCTTTTTCTTTTGATTTCCCCCCTCCACCAATAGTAGTGTGTTTTTAAACTTAGAAAAATACAAAAAACAAAAAATATAAAAAGGGGACCCTGTGTTGCGGGCCAATTTGCTAGATGATCCCTCCAATCATATCTAATTAAATGGAAAAAAATAATTGGGAAATTATAATGTTTCTTTTTTTTTAGACCCGCCCCTTCGCCACCTTGGCTTCCTGTATAGAAACGGGAAAAACACGTCTTCCACAAAGGGGAAAGTGATACAATGGGGAAAGGGGGACTTGTCAGAAGGATTTGCCTTTTTGCTGAAATGGGGGCTTGAAGGGGGGGGGGGGGGGCAGGTCAACCCAAACAAGGGTGATTAGAAAATGTTGGGAGGGCAATCTAAGAACCATAAATTAAAGAGGGCCATCAACCCAATTAGACCCCCCCCACTTGCAGGCTTGCTTGTTTTGCACGGGAAGGGGGGTTTTTCCTTTTATTTTCTTTTCTTCAGCCCTGAACCCATTTTTAAAATTGCTTAAAAATACCGTTGGAAGGGATGTTGAACTGGGCCTGTCCACACCACTTTTTTTTTTAGGGTGGGATCTTTTTGGGGGACCCGGGTCCGGGTGTGCAAAAAAAACGGGCCCCCAGTCCCCCGGACCAGGGGCCCTCTTCACAATCCTAAGTATTGCTTTTGGTCTCCCAACTGATCTTGCTTGAGGGGTCCAAAAAAAATTTCCCTGAAATTGGGGCCCCTCAAACCGCTGGGCAGTAAGAAATTGGGAATTTTGGGGCACCCGGGCAGGATCTGTCCGGAACTGGCTTTTGTGGTTGGTGGGCTTTAAAAACTGCCTCAAAGGGATGCCCAGGGCACTGTATTGTGCCCCCCCCCCCAAACTTCATCCCCCCCTTTTTTAGGCCCCGGCTCCCCTCTGGGGGGGGTGGAATATCCCAACCTCTTCTTTCCTCCCCTTCCAGCCCAGGGTTTTTAAAATCCTAACCTCCAACTGCCCCCCTTTTTCTTTTCAAGCCCCCCCTGGGGGTCCCTCTCCACTCAAAGGATGCCTCCCTTTGGCCAAGGCCCGGGTTGCCCTTCCACAACTGCCCCTTTTTTAACAATGGCCTAATCCCCCTTGGTGGCTGGGGCCGTTGAAGGGTGCCCACAAGGGGGGCCAGTTAATCTTTATTTGATCACATGGTGGGCCCAGAACCAATAAAAAAGGGGTAGTTGCATTGTCCGGGTCCCCAAAATGGTATTTTGGGCTATTTTACTCCCTTTTTTATGTAAAGATAAGGAGAAGAGGGTATTACTGGTGGCACGGGTAGGAGAGGTCGCTAAAAATTAATCCCTGAAAGGGGGTGTCCGGAGCAGAGGGGCATAGGTATTAAAAATCCACATGGAAGCGTGGGTATTGATTAGGTTGGAGGGGGCAAAAACATTTATTAGGGGGGGGGGGATCCCAAGGCCACCATGGCCTATTGTCCTATTTACTAAAACACAGGATGGCACTACAATTATTTTTTTAAAAATTTATTTTTGTTTGGGGGGGCCGTCCCTATTTAAAACTTTTGGCACTTCCAGGTGGGATAGACGGCATCGGGGGCCCTTTGACTCCCTTCCGTAAACTGCAAGATAAGGGGGTCCCGGGGGATATTTCCAATTTTTCCTGTGGTCAAAGGGTAAATTTTCGGGCCTGGGGGGGGTTGTTTTGTGGGCTGAGGTCTAGCCAGCACTGAAATCACATTGGTGAGGGCGGGCGTTTCTGGGGGGGGGCTGGAGGGCCAGCCAAATCAATTGATTTGCATCTATTTTTTTTGCAATCCCCCTGGTTTTCTATTTCTTTTACAGCACACCCTTTCCCCTTCTCTTTAGAAACATCTGAAAAACATATTATGTTAAACCCAAAAAACAAATTATGTTTTTAGGGATTTTACAATTTTCCAAAAATAGTTTATTTCATATAACTTTACAATTATGAGGGGGGGGAGATAGTAAAGGGTTTTGGGGGTGGGAACTTAAAAAAAAAGGGGAAAAAAAATTTTTTAACCAAAAAACCAAAAAAAAACTGTTTTTCTTTGTTTTTAAAAAAATTTTTTTTTTTTTTAAGGCCCCTTTTTTTTTACAAAAAACAAAAAAAAAATACCACCTTTTTTTTTTTTCCCCCTTTTTTAAAATAAATTTTGTTTTTTTTTTCCTTTTTTTTTTCACAAAAAAAGAAAGGTTTTTTTTTTTTTTTTTTTTTTTTTTTTAAGGCCCTCAATTCCCAACCCCCCACCCTTTTTTTTAACGAAAATTTTTTTTTTTTTTTATTTTTTTTCTTTATTTTTTTTTTTTATTTTTTTTTTTTTAGAAACTGTTTTTTGGAAAAAAAATAAAAATTTCTTTTTTATTAAAAAAAGGGGAAAAAAAAAATTAAAAAAAAGGGGGGGGAAAAAAGTTTTTTTTCCCCCTTTTTTACCAAACTTTTTTTAAGGAAGAAAAGTTTTTTTTTAATTCCCTTTTTTTATTTTTTTTTGGGGATTTTTATTAAAACACACGGGAAAAAAAACCATAAAACAAATTTTTTTTTTTTAAATAAAATTTATTAAAAAAAAAGAAAAAATTTTTTTTTTTTTTTTAAAAAAACCAAAAAAAACTTTAAAAAATTTTTTTTAAATTTTTTTTTTTTCCTGGGGGATTTTTTTCTAATTTTTTTTTTTCCCCCCAATTTCCTTTTCAAGATTTCCCTTTTTTTTCTATGGGAATTTTTTTTTGGTTAAAAAGTTAATTCCTTAAAATTTCTTAAAGTTTTAAAAATTTTTTTTTAAATATTTAATTTTCCTACAAACAATGGTTGGGATTTTTTTTTATTTTTTTTTTTAAAGAAAAACTTAAATTTTTTAAAATTTTCGACCCGGTTTTTTTTGGGGCCCAAAAAAAATTTGTTTTTTAATTTATTTTTTGTTTTGAAGGAAAAACATTTCCCTTTTTTTTCCCCTTTTTTTCGTTATTTTTAAATTTTTTTTTAATTTCAGCCCAAACTTAAAGAAGCTTTTTTCTTCAAAAGTCCCCCCTTTCTTTATTTCCTTTTTTAGTTGTTTTCCTTTCCTATTTTCTTTTTTTTACCTTTTTTTGTTGCCCTAGCCTTCGGATCCCCCCCTTTTCCCAGGACCCTTTGGGATTTTTAAAAGGCCCATGCCTAGCATGTAATTCCCTTTTCCCCTACCATTTTTGGGGAAACAAATTTTAAATTCACCCTGAATTTTTTGGGGCGCCTCTGTGGTTTTAAAAATTAATTCCATGCCCCTATCCCCTCCCCCCCCCCTGCTACCCCAATCCATGTAGCCAATGCCAAGAAAATGCTAATTAAAACTGGCTGGTAAATTCTTAAATAAATCAAGGAAAAACCCCGGGAAACAGATGGGGGCCCAGCCCCCCCTGGGAAGGGGGGCCCTTTAAAAAACCAAAAGGGGGGGCAGTAAAGGGAAAAAAGCAGAAAGGCAGCGGGGGGGGTGCCCCCCAACCTTTTTCCCTTCTCCCAAAAGGAAAGAGCCCCCATCCCCGGTAAAAGGAAAAAGGCCGGAAGAAAAAAGGGGGGCAAAAACCCCCCAAAAGGGGGACCCCCCCGTGTTTGGAAGGAGGTTTTTGGGAAGGGTTTTGGGATGGACAAAAGGGCCTTTCCCCCCCTCAAGCAGGCCAGGGCTTCCCCCCTGGCAAAAAAGGGGCCTTCCCCAGGGGGTTTTTTCCCCTTTTTTTGCCCCCTTTTTTTCACTTTAAAACATTTTTCCCTTTTTCCCCTTAAACCCCTTTTCCCCTTAAACCCAAACCCAAAAACTATGC